>QEOT01122913.1:0-16099 GCA_003123785.1 Pterocarya stenoptera
TCGGTATCAGTCGGTATCGAACTCCAACTATAACTTTGTCGAAGTTCAAATCCGAACTCTGACTCTAACCTCCTACTTACATAGGCTCCAATCAGACTCTGATCGGAGTTAGAGTGAAGTCAGATTTAAACTTTTTTTAACTTCATATTTAGCCTATTTTTAAATAAGATTTTATATATAATAGATCATTTTTGTGTGCTTTCAAGGTTTAAATTTACTAAAAACATTAAAAAAAACATATTTTAGATATGAAAAAACTAAATATATTTCATATGCTATGCAAACCTGAAAAATAAAAATAAAAAGTTAAAAAAATTAGAAATATACAATGCTCTGTAGACTATTTTTTATATACTATCATTCATAATTTCATATTAGAGTCTCAAACTCTTAAATCAACTAAAATCAATAAAATGATTGGTCAACTATCTAGCCAAAGTCCAAGCTAACACCCAATGCCCCAAATAATAACTAACACGTAAGACTAACATCAGCTATCATGGTCCAATGGCACTATGATGTTAGGAAACCTGAGTCAGATGATGTTGAGCTGTCAAATTGCACGTTGTTAGCGCTGAACTACCTCAAGATGACAGGTCTACATAAGTCAAGCAGGAAACGATGATTTTTCCTTGATTTTGGGCAGCTTTGAGCACGTGTCAAAAATCTTGGTCATAACTTTAGCTACAAGTATCGGATTCACGCATATGACCCCAATTCAGAAAGCTCCTTTCGATGCTCATGTCGTAGTCACTGAGCTAACCTTTGTGTGCATCGTTTTTTAGCTCAAAATCAATTGTTTTCCCCTTCAAAATCCTTAATATTAGATATTTGTTACATTTTCGGGTAATATTTCATTTCTTGTTTAGGAAGTGATTTTGAACCCGATTTTAGCTAGATTTTTGGCAAATTCCTTCTTTAATTATGTATTTATTTTTTGTGTGTTTATTGTGATTTTACTATTTTTGATAAAATTATGATATTTTTATATTTACAGTTATTTCAACCCGACTTGTGGGTTGGTTGGAGGATTCTTGACTTTTGATAATTTTCAATTCAAAACAGAGTTGTTTTATCTATGTTTTGGATGAATCTCCTATCTTCTCTACTTTGATTCATTGTTGAAATTAGCCGCAAGAATTAATCTCAATTCTGTCCGGCATCATACTGCCCATCATCTAATCATTCACTACTAAATAAATTACAAATAGGAAACACAACCACCCACTCAAATACAAGCCAAATATTGTATTAGAATCTAGTTACTTACTACAATATTAGAATCTAGATAATAAATTAATAGTTTTACTAAATATATTATACACGGTACATGACTCACTATTAGCTAGTCAAGTTTCATCTATCCTAATATATGTAATATGTATGATATTGATACTATAATGTGTAGTGTGTACAAATCATTATTTATTATTCTATTAATATTCTTGAATTTAACTGTATAAGTTCTAGCCTTTTTATATGAATAAATAATACATCTTTTTATTAAAGTTGGAGTAGCTAGAGGTCAAAGTCAGATTCAGAGTTGGAGGTAATGTCAAAGTCGGGTAGAATCAGTCAGATATCAAATCCAACTCCAACTTTAAATGCAAAAAAAAAAAAAAAAAACTCTGACTTCGACTCCAACAATGTGGAGTCAGAGTCAAATTTTCGGATTTTTGCACAACCCAAGAGAGAATGTAGGATTTTTTTGTTGTTCTAAATTTGGTTCATTTTGTTTTTTGTTTTCTTTTCATTGTAGTTGCTAATATTGTTGTTCTTTGATATTGCTGATTTGTGGTTCACTTCAAGAATTATTTGTTATTCCGTGTGTGTATATTGGTTGATTTCGATTTATTTTTCTTTTCATTCTAGTTGCTATATTGTTGTTCTTTGAGATTTATTTGTTGTTCACGATTTATTTGTTCAGTTGTCACTAATTTCAAACGAGCAAGCTTTACATCCCAACTAGTGTTTGCTCCATTGTGGATACAAACTTTACAGTTGTTGGTAGGAAGACAAGTTTGATGGAGAAATAGGAAGATGGAAGGCCACCCAAGCCTTGTACATGAATGACATCGCTGTAGGTATGATAGTTGTTCCCCTTAAACCACGTTACTTTTTATGTTTATCTTTTAACAATTCCATCTTTATATTTTTTGTCATTATATTTTTCATATAATTTTCCTATTGTTTACTTGTATATTATAGGGATATTATGGACTCGTACCTCCATTATACCTGCCATTTATGATTCTTCCAAATACACACCCAAGTCCATATCCCTATCCTTGGGGAAGCCAAGTAAAAGCCATTTATTTACCTTTTTTTTTATTTTTTGGATTTGCAGTATTAATCGTTTGACAAATTTATAATTATCGCATCCGTTATTGCCAACTCTTGGACTAACTATGCCCCTACCTTTCGTCAACTAAGCCTAAAACATTGAGAAGTATTAAAGAGACCATACAACGCATAAGTGATACGTTGGGTAGAAGTGTTGAAGGGACCACACAATGTGTAAGTGATTCATCCATCGTGCCTAATAGTACATAAAGTGAGAATATTGAGGGTACAACACACGCAAAGGATAAAGAAATAACATCCGACGTACAAGTACAGACCAATGGTACTAATGGTGGTGATCATGAGGAACAAGTTGAATAACCAAAATCTGGTATGAATTTTACCATTGAGAAGTAGTTTTTGGCTTATTATAAATGATATGCGAAGCAAGAGGGATTTAGTGTGTAAGGACACAAAAGACGAAGTGAGAAGTAGATGAAAGTGTAAAGTAAGTCACAATTGGGTGTGCGTGTGGTGACAGGTATAAACCTAGCCATAGTAACATTTCGAGACCACATCCAACAATTAAAAAAGATTGTAAGGCGAAGGTAAATGCTTATTTGGTGAATAGGTTATGGGTTTTTTACCACTGTTGAGATTGCTCATTGTAGATGCAAGACTTTGGCTAGGACTAAGTGACTAAATTGATAACTTTGGAAAGGATTAGATGATTAAGATGATAGACTTCATCTTATGTTAGGTTTTGTAATTTGGATGAATGTAAGACATTTTGAGTTTATTTAAATTTATTTTGATTTTATCTAGAGATTGTTAGGAAATGTTTTAGATAAGTTAAAGTGTAGAAGTTGAGTTCCAAGAGTTTTGGTCTTATCCAAAGAAGAGTTTGAATGAGAAACTACTACGTTGAGAATATAAGTGTCAAGTGTCAAAATCCGTCAGCAGAGTTTCACTGTGACTTGGAAACTGCTTTCAGAAATATATTTAAACTTTCGTGCTCAATAGGAATAGTAGAGATTTATCTCTGGATATTTTTAGAGCACTTTTCAGTGCTTATTTTGGTGATATTTTCACATTATTTCTCTCATCGAGTGTGATCATGCTCCATGTTGGAGATTGAGTGATCTTGATTCAGTTACTGGAGTTTTAGGAGAAAAAATAATGTTTGAAGATCGTCAAAGGTTCTGATTTCTACTACGGTAGAGACAAATGAGTCGTTTATCATGTCAAGTAAGAGAGTCAATTAACAAAAGTTTTGTAATTGAAACTTACTTGTACTTGATTTTCAAATAATAAAATTGATGTTTTTGGGTTTAGTTACTCTGTAGGGTTTNGTCAACTAAGCCTAAAACATTGAGAAGTATTAAAGAGACCATACAACGCATAAGTGATACGTTGGGTAGAAGTGTTGAAGGGACCACACAATGTGTAAGTGATTCATCCATCGTGCCTAATAGTACATAAAGTGAGAATATTGAGGGTACAACACACGCAAAGGATAAAGAAATAACATCCGACGTACAAGTACAGACCAATGGTACTAATGGTGGTGATCATGAGGAACAAGTTGAATAACCAAAATCTGGTATGAATTTTACCATTGAGAAGTAGTTTTTGGCTTATTATAAATGATATGCGAAGCAAGAGGGATTTAGTGTGTAAGGACACAAAAGACGAAGTGAGAAGTAGATGAAAGTGTAAAGTAAGTCACAATTGGGTGTGCGTGTGGTGACAGGTATAAACCTAGCCATAGTAACATTTCGAGACCACATCCAACAATTAAAAAAGATTGTAAGGCGAAGGTAAATGCTTATTTGGTGAATAGGTTATGGGTTTTTTACCACTGTTGAGATTGCTCATTGTAGATGCAAGACTTTGGCTAGGACTAAGTGACTAAATTGATAACTTTGGAAAGGATTAGATGATTAAGATGATAGACTTCATCTTATGTTAGGTTTTGTAATTTGGATGAATGTAAGACATTTTGAGTTTATTTAAATTTATTTTGATTTTATCTAGAGATTGTTAGGAAATGTTTTAGATAAGTTAAAGTGTAGAAGTTGAGTTCCAAGAGTTTTGGTCTTATCCAAAGAAGAGTTTGAATGAGAAACTACTACGTTGAGAATATAAGTGTCAAGTGTCAAAATCCGTCAGCAGAGTTTCACTGTGACTTGGAAACTGCTTTCAGAAATATATTTAAACTTTCGTGCTCAATAGGAATAGTAGAGATTTATCTCTGGATATTTTTAGAGCACTTTTCAGTGCTTATTTTGGTGATATTTTCACATTATTTCTCTCATCGAGTGTGATCATGCTCCATGTTGGAGATTGAGTGATCTTGATTCAGTTACTGGAGTTTTAGGAGAAAAAATAATGTTTGAAGATCGTCAAAGGTTCTGATTTCTACTACGGTAGAGACAAATGAGTCGTTTATCATGTCAAGTAAGAGAGTCAATTAACAAAAGTTTTGTAATTGAAACTTACTTGTACTTGATTTTCAAATAATAAAATTGATGTTTTTGGGTTTAGTTACTCTGTAGGGTTTTACCTTTAAAGAGTTCTTTAAAGGGTTTCACTTTGTTTCCAAGATTGGTGTTATGCAATTAATTTATTTTAAGTTATTGTTTGGTTATTAGATAAAGCACTAGAACGAAATATTTCGGTACCGGTACTGTTTCGGATACCATTTCGAGATAGTCTATATATAGATAAATTAATTATATAGGTATAAATTATATTTCGAACTAACATCAATGTAAGTCTTAAAACGTTAAAACATATATTTATAAAACTCAATAATACTTTTAAGTTCTCAATCCAATTATTAAAAAAAAAAAAATCGCTCATCTTCATCACGAAAATGGGAATAGAGATTTAATTTTCAGTTTTTGAGAAAATGGGATAAAAAAAGAAGGTAAGAAAATAGTTTTCAGATGTAAGAATTGGAGTGAAAATTATGAAAATACATTAAAAATACAATAATAAAAAGTTTCGGCCAGTACACTGAAAACTGGCTTGTACATCAAAAATTAGCCGGTATTGATTGAAACACACCGAAATGACTGGTATTTGACCCGGTACGAAACACATATCTCCCCCTTGTCGATTACTAGTCCGACACGGTATTCAAAACCTTGTCGTAAGCCCACAAAAGTCTAAATTTTTTAGATATAACAAGTATTTGGATGAATATAGTCAAAAGATGCTTGAGTTGAATGAAAGATCAGGTATTCGAATAAACAAAAATTGCAATGCTCTTGTTATCAACACATGGGTATAAGAATCTTGAATTTGTAGAGAAATGAGGTGCTAAAGCACTTAAATACAAATGCTACTCTATAAACAAGATCCCAAGAAAGAACTATAAATGCAACTGTCCCTCGTGCTTCCAGACTAGCTTTAATCACAACTCGGGTTTGGTTTGTGGTGTAAAGCTTCTTTGAGGAAGGTGATAAAATAAGTTTTGCAAGGCAATATTCCTTTAAGATTTCAAAATTCTATACTCATAATACACATGTTTTAAAATTGTGCATGTCTCTTGGGACACCACCTTCTAAGATGCATAAGAAGAAATTGGCAGTGGCAAACTAGCTTTTTATCATATTGATGGATAATACTTCCTTGACATATTTGTCTCGCTTTGGTATCAATAGGCAAAGAGCAGAGGCATTTTATCAAAACTTTGAAACATCTACAACAATTTTGATTAATAACTCTTACCTAAGAGCATTGGCATTGGATTCATCAAATGCTAACTAAGTCTAAATTTTGACTAAATTTTCTCAAAATTAGCTGCATTTAACTAGCCAAATCAGTTCAACTCAAACTGTGAGCTACAGTAAATGGGAAAACAAAGTCAAGTTTGGTGAGTTACTATTCACCAACCAAAAGATTTTTTAATTCCTATTTTCTCTCACTTCTCCTGCTTCTCGTTCTCTCCTTCAACTCCCACATTTCCTTCTTCTTTTTTCTCTTTATTTCCGCCTCCTCTCTTCTTTCTTTGGGTGATTCTTTGTTTGGATTCATGAAATTGTTCATCTGTCTCCATCTTTTGAGTCATTCGTCTATCTCTTTGTCTCTGTCTCTCTCTCTCTCTCCGTCTTCAACCGTCGAGACAAAAGCACGTTGATTCTCCGTTTGGATTCATGTTGATGTCGTCGAGCTTGAAGCGACTCTTTTCTTCCGTCAACACTTTCACTCTAAGATAGCTCCCAATTGATCTAGTTTTTGGGTCTGATAATATTTTCAGCTTTCCATTGTTGAGATTAGGGTTTTATAATGTATGCAATTTTTTGTGGTGGTTTTTCATAGATTTTATATTGTATGCAATTAAGATTAGGGTAATATTTTCAGCTCAACATTCTTATATTTTTTGTGATGTATTCTAATAATTTGTGATCATATTATATGTCTCCTAGTATGCTTTGATTAGAGCAGGATACAATTTTAGCTTAAAGGAGTAACTTAATTTCTGCAGCTTGATAATATGGGTGAATTTTTGGATGATCATGATTTGAGATGGTTTCTTTCTTTGGTTTACAGCAAGCAACTTCATTACTATGTCAATTTTGTATGCTTTCATTGCGTGTCAGTTTGAGGCTGGCAGATATAACATCTATATATTGGCAACATTTGTTTATTTTGTATAACATGATTTGCTGCTTTGTTGGACTTGAAAATTTTTAAACTTTTCTAACTTTTTGAAAATGTAATATTTTTCAAAGATGGACACACAAATTGATGATGACCTATTCTTCACCACTCTCTTACAAAGTGGAGGAGAAGGTTGTAATAACACATTTACGCAACATTCTAATGTTATGGTCCAAGCAACTCCCAATGATGGTGAAAAGAGGTATCCTCCAAAAAAGTTTCAAAAGGATGTATCTTTCACTGCAAAAGACGATAATTTCATCGTCTCAACTTGGCTCAACATTAGTATTGATGCGATAAATGGTGCTAATCAAAATTTACTCAAATGTGGGACAGAATTTCATAATTTTATCATGAATATAAAAAATTGAACACTATGAACCGTTCTGTAGGCTCTTTGATGAATCGGTGGTTCTCAATTTAGAAATGCACAAATAAGTTCTGTGCATTTTTAGCACAGGTAGAGTCATTGCACCTGAGTGGTGCAACGGAGCAAGACAATGTATAGAACATTTTCCTTTAATTATGCAATTATGTAGGACCAATTTATGAACTAATAATATTCCTTCACCTTTGTAGATTGAGAAGGCAAAAATTTTATACAAAGAGATGGAGAGGGCGAACGTCACAATGGAGCACTGTTGGTGTCTTCTAAGACACCAACAAAATGGCAGCAACACATCTCCACCCTTGATACAAGGAGAAGGCCACAAGAAAAAATTCACAATGAAGTTGTTGTTGACCCAGTGGAGAAGAACATGGAGGTTCTTGGTGAGAGACCTCGAGGTAAAAAAGTTGAGAAAGAAAGGGAGAGGAAGTGGAAGTCAATCAAAAGCCATAATATTGAGATCAACATTGTCTTAGCTAAAATGACTGAGAATAGAGCCGCATGCATGGTAGAGCGAAGAAATGCTATGTTGAAGGTAGATCATAATAGATATGGAATTTGAACTAAAGAAGAAGAAGTTCGAAGTAAAGATGATGAGACTAAATCTTGCTGGCATGAATGCCATGCAGCAAGAATATTTCCTTAATATTCAGCAAACAATTTTTGAGGCAACGAAGTCTCATTTCGAAGGTACATCTACATCTCTATCGACACCTTATGGAGGTGTCTAACTAGCTATTTTGGTAGATTTTATTATTATTATTATTTTAGTGGCTGGCCAGCCACATGTGGGCTGGAGAAACATGTGGCTGGATAGCAACTAAAGGGGTCAGATGTTTGTGTTGTGGCTGGAGTCAAACTGCAATTATTTTTTAGATGCATTGATGGTAGCAACTGTAATTATATGGTAGAACTGTGTTGATAAAAACTGAAATTTATTTTTGTGTTTTGTATTAGATTTGCAATTATATGGTACCAACTGTGTTGGTAGTCACTGTGTTGGTAGATTTGCAATTTTCTCATTTTCTGTGTTGGTAGAAACTTATGTAAAGAAGACATTTATCTTTTGTATTTAATCACAATAGTAAATTGTATTTTTTAGAATTTGCAAACTTTATGTTTTGTATGGTCTAGTTGCAAAATTTACATCAGGGTAGTATTGTGGTTAAAAGCAAAAAATTTGCAATCAACTTTATGTTTTGTATAGTCTATTTGCAATCAAGTCGCTATGGTCAAATTTGCAACCAACTTACATTCAGCCAACGTCGTTATAAAGAAATTCTCAACAAGTTTTAAACAAATTGGCTCAGGTAGTAAAGGGACAAATTATAACTCAGGTAGTTTGGAAACAATAATTTTAAGTAAAAATTAAATTATTAATTAATATATGAAGTGTATTTACAAAATATTACAATTTATTTTTATAAAATATTATTAAAATATCTATTATTATATTATTATTTTGACTTTAAGATGGCTAGTCCAATGTGAATTCAACTAGTCAAAAGTTAATGCTATAAACAAAATTTGAACTTGGCAATTGCTAGTGCCAATGCTCTAAAAGGACTACATTGTTTGACTACCACCATTTTAATGTCCTACTTTTAAAATAATAGTCTTGTGTTTTCATATCACTTGTGCCGAGTATTTAAATACATTGATGATTAACAATTGTGCATAAATCACAAGGTATTAAGTGAAGCCATTGTCACAATCAAAGAGGCTATAAACGAAGGAAAAACTAAGAAATCAAACATAAACCACAATAAATCATCCCCAAATCACAATAGGTCACCTAAAAATTACAACAAATGACAAGAAATCACCTCTCCAAATAGGGTTCCTCTTTCGTGCTCAAATAAAAAATCTAATGAGACCACTCTATCAAATTTGTAATCTATGGGTTCGAATGGAGAGTACAATCCAGATAAAGAAAATATAAATATACATTCTCTGACTTGATGGGCCTACTACTTGTTATCTTTTATTTTATTGAGTTGCTAAGTTGTTGTTAGTGGCCCATGGGCCTATGTAGTGTGAGTGAGAAATGACCGATGGCCTTAGTTTGGTTGTTGTTGAGTTCAGGTTATTGTCTTCGAGTATATGTACAGATAAGGGGGTCGTGGTTGAGCATCATGAAAATAGTTTGAACAATTGCCATTTTCATTTGGGAGGTTTGGGAACCCTCGAAGTATTCTAGTAGTAATACAAGCTTATGATTTTCTCTTTTCCATTTCAGCAAACATCTTGCATGTACATTGTTCTTTCCCCTACAACAGCATTCTATCACCATTTCCATTACCTTTCCCTTGATAGAAACAGTAAACCAATCAGGATCATTACAAGTGGTATCTAGAGACAACGATCTTACTATGGAGTTGAGTAATGAAGAACTTTATGAATGTTTTCAGAATTATCATCGTGCACTCTATGATGATTTCTATAGAGATCCTGAACAAATGATGCTTACAGTGAAGTCTACCAAAGGTAAAAACCTAAAAAATTTAGTCGATTCTTCCTTCACTAATTATTATGTGAAGCCAATATTGAATATGCTTACGGGAAAAATATCTATCCATTGAAGCAACAACAAGTGAGACATAGAAGAATTCTTTTGGAAGATGATGTTATGTTAAGAGAGACGACTGTATTTATCTTCTTCTTGATATGATGAGTGAAAAATCCAAATTAGAAGAACTCACAGAAGTGAAGCAAACTGCAACGACAAAAGAAAATGGAGCAAAGAATGAAGATGTACTTGTGGAGAAGGGAAAAGAAAAGGTACTAGTGATGGAGCTAGCCAAGAAATCCAACATTGTCTCTGAGATAGCGAAGCAGGCTGGTGAGATCCAGAAATTTCCAATCCAAGAGGAAGTAATGGCGTTTAATGCGACTAAGCTCAAAGAAGTAGAGGACGGGTACACAATGAGTATAGTGATCAACGGCCATAAGTTTCGCATGAATCCACACTCGGTTCTTCCTCTATCCGATTCTTTGGTTCTCGCCTTCAATGTCGTTATGGTGGTCATAGACATTACTCCCAAAGAAGTCTCTCATTCATCTGGAAACCCAAATCTGAAACCAACAGCAGAAGGAGAAAATGGGGCAATCAGTATCCCTCCTAAGCCTCCTCCTAACAAAGGCAACGTCGCTCTTCGGCGTCAACAACAATCGACCACCGTGCAATTACTTCAAAGACGTCGCTCGTGGGATTTGAGGGGAAACGAGCATGGAAGTCTGTTCAATTCTATTTTCTCTTGTAATACTCTATTTGCTTCCCAAGAAAGTGAGAAAAATAGAAAATATTTTACTCGTATTGTACTAATATTCTTGCTCTGGGTTTGCCGAAATGGTTCTTCCCCAAGACAAGATGATAACAAAGATGAGCATTACATGTTTGAGCTTGGAGAAGATTTAACTTCTAGCTACAAGATCCATAGCAAAATGGGTGAAGGTACTTTTGGATAGGTTTTGGAGTGCTGGGATAGAGAAAAGAAGAAATGGTTGCCATCAAAATTTTTCGTGGAATTAAGAAGTATCATGAAGTAGCTATGAGAGAGATTGAAATGCTGCAACAAATTGGTAAACATGATAAAGGGGGCAACCGTTGTGTGCAAATGCGGAACTGGGTTAACTATAGTAACCATATCTGTGTTGTGTTTGAGAAGCCTGGACCAAACTTATACGATTTTCTATGGAAAAACAATTATCGCTCATTTTCCATTGATCTAGTCTGTGAGATAGAGGGTGATGTTGCGATAGATAGCACCAATGCCTTTACCTTTTTCTCCGCAATCCAATTATTATTTTGACGTTAACATTGATTGGGTTGAAGAAGCTTTGGATAGGTTTGATCATTTCTTATTTAAACCTTTGATGTCAGTTGGTGTTACTACAAGGAAATTCAAAGAGGGAGGGTTCCAGAATATAAACAAGAGGTGTGGAGGTGTTAATAATGGAAGGTACACGAGATGTTTGGTGAAAGGCTTCAAGACCACACGGTTAAATGATATGGGTTTGGGCTTCAAGGGAACTTCCACGGGTGAGTGGATCAACTATATGTTTGACCAGAATTTTGTGAATTATCAAATCTTGGTTGTTATCTTTAGGAGTAGTAAACAGTTTGCTATAGTATGGGAATTGTTTGGAATAAGACTTTTTAACCTTAAAGGTCATGAAGCACCTATGTATTCCATTTTCCCTCGTCAAAAAGAAAATATTTAGCTTATAATTTTTACTATGGTTGATGGGAAAATTAATTTGGTTCCAAAGATAGTGAAGCAAAATGCAGACCAGGAAATTAATGCTCAAAACTGGGATTTAGGTTATGTTTGGTACATGAGATAAGACAAGATTTTTTTATCTCAAATCTCATGCCGAGACGAGATACTTCTTCCAAACATAGTTCTGGATAAAACACAAAAATTTCACCGGTTTTGAATTTGTTTTAATTCCTGTTCATGGACATGACGTTGCAGGCAGCTTTCTCAGTGAAGTGTTTCCTTTCACGTTACTTTACCAACGTTACTCCACAGTGCCTCTACCTTTTCCTCCGAACTTTACTGCCCATCGTCCTTCCTTCTATTCGGGCTCAAACTCCTCCATTGACCATTTCCACAAACTGCCAACCCCTTCGACGCAAGATCCACCATCAACGGCATCTCGAATTTGCAGAAAGGGATGCGACTGGCTAAAGTAATCACATCTCTTGTTGTTGAAGTAGAAGTGATTGAAGCCGTGCGAAAATCTACCCAAATCTGGGCGTGATATTGTCTGGTGAAGCCGTGCGAATCTCTGCCCAAATACACAAATTTCTCAGCTCTACGTCTGACCTAGCCAAAACCCTCCCTACCGCGCATTGTCAACTCAGAAGCCAATTGCCGTCTGCCATTGAAGCCCTAGCTTCGTCTGGAGTTTGCAATTGTAGACCCTTATCTCCGAGTTGGTTGCAAGAAATGGTCTATAAAAGCAAACTCCCCAAATCGAGGAAAGCCACTCCTTTCAAAGACCGGAAGCCTCCCATCTCCATCACCGAAACTGCCAAGAGAAGGCGTTGCCGCCATACCTTTACCACCACGGCTCCCAGGACTCGCTCCTACCGGGTAAGGTTCTCATTTTTGAAGGAATTCAAAAGTTTGGGTCTATCATTGTTGTTTGCCCTTGATATATAGATACGGTTTCTTGGTGTTGGATTTTCTTGATTTACCATGATATGTGCTTCAGATTCTCCATGGTTTTGGCTTTGGTTTTCATGGAGATTGAATTCTGTTTATGCCTTTCTTTCTACTTTAGTATACCTCTTGGCGTTCATCTTTGTATTCACCATGTATACTATAGTTAGGGATATTATTCAGTTCTAAAGATTGCTCAACTCAATGACATATGAGACCTAGTAACTAATTTCATTGTTAATTGATATATTAATTCAATTATCCAATTCCTCTCTCCATTTTGCTACAACTATATGGTATTGGAGATGTATAGAATTTCTGATTAATGCGAGGAAAGCTTTACGTTGGTGTGTATGCTATGGTTTGGTGTGTATTTTCTTGGTTTAGCAATGGTACGGATATGTTGGTTGTTTTGCATTTCTTGATTATGGATGGTGTGGCTGGTGTTCTGTCTTCTGCATTGGAATGGATATGGTTGCTTGGCTGGCTTATTGGCTTGTTCTGTCTATGGTTTGGTTCTCTGGTGTATGGATATCTTGGCTTGTCTGCCTTATGGTCGACTGCTGCCATTGAGTGGTGGTGCAGATTTAGCTACTGCACCACCACTATGTAAGAAATAGGATTTCTTTTCTTTGTACAAACTTGTTGGCTTAGGTAAATAAAATCATTTTTCCTTCCTGCTGGGGCAACTGGAACCTGCCACTTAAAAACTATTTCTATATTAATAGAGTGATGAAAAGGCAGGGGTTTAGAAGAATTAAGAGACCAGATGTAGATAAGAACAAGCTTCTGTTTTAGTCAAGCACCTTTTGAACAAATTTTGTTTCATGAGTTAATTGAGTACCACAAACTGCTGCTTGCTGAATTTGGAACATGAAAATGAGGATTGACATAATAAAAGTTCTGTGTATATATCTATGTACACACACTATTCTATCCCTAATAAACCTGCGGATCACGTGGTCCCTTTGATCCGGCTGTATCACCAACTCATCTACTGCTAATTTACTTATGGGTCAAAGGTCAGTCAACCAGGCCAATGCATGCCAACTCCCTCTGCCCTCTGCCACTGTGCGTCTCTCTCCCTCTCTCAAAACTGAACTAAAAAAATTTAAAAGCATTGGCCAGTTTGCAGGCCAATACAAGTTACTTTAAGTTGGAAATGACATTCGAGATTTTATTTTATTTTTTGAAGTTAAATATAATTCAGTTGCTTATCACATCAATTAAAGCTGGCTATATGAGGTAGAATCTAATTATGCTTATTGTTTAGTTGGTTAACTGAAGATGGTATAATGCATTGAGATTGTAGAGAGATATGGGAAATAATAGACGCTGCAATGAGGGACTTATGCTTTTCAATTTAACGCACTTCATAGAGAAATTAACTTGATATCTTATTTTGTTAAGATGGGGCTAAGGGTGTTTCAAGAGTATATAATGGTAGATTTTTACCCCCTTGTCTTGCGGTGTGATAGTATTTTTAGATTTCGATCTTGTACAATGACTTGTTTGATAGAAAATCAATGGAAGAATCGAACATGGATGCATTGGCCAGATTGCATGCACGTAAGTTGTTGTATCTATATGAATGAGTTCTTCAATTTGGCGTAATCCCCTTATGGCATATGAATTTCTCATGCCAAGGGAGAGCTAATGCCTGACAACTATGATTATAATAGCTGCATATTTTAGAGCACAACCCATATGCGCATGTCATTCTCAAAACTGGTGCTGTAATAAGGAAGGAAATATGTGTTTCTAATTCTTCTGGGGGGAAATAATATCCCTCAGCAAATATATTATATACTACCATTTATAATTTCATAATTGATGAACAGTCAGGGGGGAAAGCACCGAAGTGAAAGGATAATGATTGTGTTTGAGATACTGAGTCGCATATTTCAGATCGTGTTTTTTTTCCTTTTTTTTTCTTTTCTTTTTTGGTGGTTTGTTTTTGTGGTGAAGAAGAAAGCACGAAGTTCATGTCTCACCTTAACTTTTGACGATTGGACCTTTCTCTAAAACCAGAGTTTTTCATGACTTGTCTTGATGAAGGGTTGACATTAGCCATTCATCAAATTCTTAAGACAGCTTCCGAGGATGACTGCTTCATGTTTACCCATAGAGCTTATTTTGTTTATTTAATTTTAGATGCACATTCATTCCAAACTGATACGTGCCACCGTTTCTTTCTTATTACATGGTCATGCCTGTAGCCTTACGACTTGCGGTCGAGATCATCGTCATCATCTCGACAGGTAACACTTTTTCATTTATTGCGTCCAACATATATCTTTGAACTTAAATGTTTGGATTTATTGTTATTTGCCTATGTAGCCTTACTGTGAATGACTGAGAAAATGATTGAGCATTAGCTATTGCTTATCTTTATCCTATAAACATGTTATCTATAACATATAAAAATATGGTTTGTAATACATATCTTGTATGCAAAATAAACCTCAATCTATTTAAATGCAAGAATTTAGCTATATTTTGTAACATCTTTTAGCTCCATATGGATGAGCCTATTGAAAACATACGTGATCGGCTGTTGTGGGATGAGGGGATGGAGGACAAACTTGTTGATCTATTGTACGAAGATACCATTTCCCATAGACTGAGGGGTGGGAGGATCACCCATAGCGACAATGTTCGGCTTGCTGAAATATTATCTACCTTTGGGCCGAAGAATTTTAACTCTGAGCAAGTAAAAGGAAAGATTGCACGCCTTAAAAGAAGGCAGAGAGAATTTACGGATCTGATGAAGCAAACAGGGCTCGGCTGGGATCCAGATAGGAAGGCCCCAGTGGCAAGCGAGGAACATTGGGCAAACGCAATCAGGGTACGTATCTGTGAAAACTTATCATTCATTGGCTATAACTTCAGCAGTGTAGTAACTTTTGCTGGGAAAATTTAATGATCTTTTTAATTATGTTAGGTAAAAAACTCATTCAAGCATTACAAGACTAATGGATGCCCAAGGTATGAAGAGTTGTGCGCGATCTTTGGCTGTGCCGTTGCGATGGGGACATTCCATCGGGCATCAACTGACCCGGCCCCTACTAGCGAGGAGGAGGACCTGCTTGAAGAGGAGCTACAAAACCATGGCCGGACAGTGCCGGATGATCAAGGGGGCCCATCGCAGCCAGCTCCTATGGACCGATCCACACAAGCAGGGAGACCTTTCTCCGCCTCATACAGTGGTGGATCTCGTCGACCCCCGAGGGGAGGGTCTTCCCAGTCCCTTGCTATGGATGAGGCCTTTAGCAGAACCTTGGAGGCAATACAGAAAAGTTCTGAGGCCAGGCGACTGGCTGCTGAGGAGTGGAGGGCCTCGAAGCGCAGCAAATCGAATAGCATGGAGACTGATGCGGCGATCGATGGGCAGGCACGCTGCTTTCGGTTGCTTGACGATGTTGAACCTCGCTTGCCTTTTGATCAATGGAACAAGGCCTTTAAATTATTATCAGAGAATCCGGGATTGCAGTTGTCATTCATGGCGATCTCTGCGGAGCGCAGGAGTGAGTGGGCGTGGAGCTTATAGATCTTTTTTTTTTTTTTTTTTTTTTTTGGGGGGGGG
>QEOT01122913.1:17694-40040 GCA_003123785.1 Pterocarya stenoptera
GTAAAAAGAAATTATTATAATACATTATTTTCCAAATATGTTTGAAACTATTTATGACGGAAAACTATGAATAGAAATTTCATAATTACTAGCGTCATTTTTCTTTACATAGACAAGATTTATTTACGCATTATTATAAAGTCCAAACGAATTTTTGGACAATATTTTGTAATTTATAAACATTTTTTGTTTATATTTTAATGATTTATACATAATCATTAAAATATAAAATCAACAAATTATTTGATTTAAATAGTGTAATATACGTTATTGTAGGAGATTACTTTTTGTTTATCATTTCAGATTTTTCTCCATTATTAAAGTAATTTTGGTAATTTTTATATATAAATTCGAAATAAATAAAATAATTAAAATATATATTCATCATTCTACAAATATCTAATCAATTGAATGGGCCCCACCACATCTCCTTTCCCAAAAAAGTTAAAACATCTCATCTCAACTTTACATCCAAACATATCTATATCATGGGACCCACAAACTTTTCAAAACCATCTCAAATTCTCAACTCAAAATCTTAACACTATTCACAGAAATTTTTAAAAATTCTCATCTTATCTCACTCTCCAAACATAACCTTAGAGAATGCTACTGAATTTGAAAGTGACCATTTAGTTGTTGAGTGGCAGGAGTCGCTTTCAAAAAATGGTATTAAATTGGATGAAGGGGGGAATATTGCACCTCAATTGTTTCAAATATTGACATTTAGGAATGTTTTGTGGTGGGATGGAATAAATCTACTAAAAGTTAGAAATACCATTGGATAAAGAAACAAATCTTGTGGCCCTTTGATAGAGGAAAGGGAAAAGAAACGGTAGAAACGTTGGGTGCCAAGTTCACTTTTGTCTTCTCAACACTCGAAACCAAGGTATTTGCAAAGGGCAGATTGATGAAGGCGGCAACTTGCAGTGTGCATACCATGGTTGGTCATTTGATGGCTGTGGATCTTGTGCAAGGATCCCTCAGGCTTCAGCTGAAGGTCCTGAAACTCGTGCTGTTAAGTTTTTAAGAGCATGTGTTACGAAGTTCCCTACGATACAATCACAGGGCCTACTCTTTGTTTGGCCGTATGAGAATGGATGGGAAAGAGCACAAACTACCAAGCTTCCCAAGTTGCCTGATGACTTTGATAAACCTTGAGTTTTCATCTATGACAAGTTAGCCCGTCTGTTCTATGGCTATGATATCCTCATGGAGAATGCATCTGATCCTTCCTACATTGATTTGCTCATAACCAACAATCTGCACTTGCTCGCCAGTACCATAAAGTTGTATCAACATCTCAACCTTGAGGACAAGGTTTTTAAAATGGGGGAATTTGTTATGAACCCAATTAAATTGGGCTAGACTTGAAGAGCCTCCTACTTGTTATCTTTTATTTTATTGAGTTGCTAAGTTGTTGTTAGTGGCCCATGGGCCTATGTAGTGTGAGTAAGAATTAACCCATGGTCTTAGTTTGGTTGTTGTTGAGTTTGGGTTATTGTCTTCTAGTGTATGTACAGGGAAGTGGGTCATGGTTGAGCATCATGAAAATAGTCTGAACAATTGTCATTTTCATTTGGGAGGTTTGTGAACCCTCGAAGTATTCTCGTAGCAATACAAGCTTGTGATTTTCTCTTTTCCATTTCAGCAAACATCTTGCATGCACATTGTTCTTTCCACTACAACAACCTTCTATCACCATTTTCATCACCTTTCCCTTGATACAAACAGTAAACTAATTAGGATCATTACAGTAACTTAACGAAGATGAGTGCGATGTTTGACTAGAAAGCGAAGCAAACAAAAGAGAGAGAGAGAGAGAGAGAGAGAGAGAGAGAGAGAGTCGGACTTGACAATGGGGAGAGAACTTAGTTACTCTTTTCTTGATTGTCTTAAGGCCGGTTAGGATTCCTAGAATATCTCATAACATATGTGAATAGTAGTGAAATAGTTTGGAGTAAGATGTTTTATTGAATTTTAGAAAATAAAAGAGATAAAGTTGAATAAAAATATTATAAAGTTAAAATTATTTTAATATTGTGTTGCCGAACCAGATCGGATTATTCTAGAGTCTTCAAACCCACAATTAAAGTGTGTGGTGTGTTATCTTAAATTGATTTCGTAGAATAATTTCTCGACCCCGTTTGGATACAAGAAATGTTTCATCTCATCTCATAATTACAATTTTTTTAAATTTTTACATAAATTATAATAAACAATTCAACTTTTCAAATTGTAAAATAATAATAATATTAAAAAATAATATTTTAAAAATATTTTATTCAATTTTTTTTTTTTCCAACTTATGTTATATCAATTTATACGCACCTAAAGGGAAAAGCTGTCCAAAATTTTCTTTCAAGAAAAGGAAAATCTAACAGTCATTCACTCGCATAGTACATACGTACGCATCCACAGCACTTGCTCATTTGCTCCATACCTTTTCAACCTCCAAGTTCCGACAAAAGCAGTGATCATGAGACTTCCACTTGACGAACCAACCGTCCAAGTTGAAAACAAGCTGGAAGCTCGAAACTGGAGTGGTTCTAGAAACTTGAAAGTTGAAAAACCTCCAAACCCCCTCCCCCACCTCCAATTCCCAAGACAAATAATCTCAGAAAAACAAAGAGCTCGGTTTCCTTATTTTTTTCCTTTTATTTTTACTTTTTATTTTATTTTGGGTTGGAGATTCGGTTTCTGCATTTTAGTTCGGATCTCAGATCCCTGGGTTCTTTACTATTGCACGCGCGCTGGAGGATCCATGTCAGGTATGCATGCATGATTCTGTAAAAGGATTTTTAAACTTCGTAGTATACACTTACTTCTGACCACACTTTCACGGATTGCTTTGCTTTGTCTAATATTTACTAAACATGGACTTGGATGCTTGATTTTTTATTTTATTTTATCCGGGCGGTTCAATGGTTGACGAACTTAAGTTTTGACCGTGCAATGTAGCCGCTAATGTTCCTACTTACCTAATATGGAAGTTTGTCGAATTTTGGTAGATGGAAGCTAAGCTGTTTTCCTAGTTTAAGTTTCTTTATTAGCTCTGAGATTATTAAGACTATATGAGCACCTTGAGAACACGAGAGGAAAGAAAACTGAAAATTAAATTTTATGTACTCCATTTCCTTTTATGTTTTCAATCAAATACTCAAATTTAACTCAACTAACTCAAGTAGCTTTCCCAATCTTAGTCGAGGAAATCTTGAGTTTTGATAACATATTTAATCAAATTTAGGTTGCCATTTTGGCTTTCTACACTTCCCCAGCAATTAAACAGAGCTTCGTTAGTTTTCTCAGCCATTTTACCGCCTGAGACAAGTCCTTGGGGCTTTTGGTTTTGTAAGTTCCTGACAGTTTGTTTTAACAATTTGAAACTGTTTCATGGCTCCATTATGATTGAGAATATATCATGATGACAGAAGATGGCAATCCAAGAAGTGGAATACATACTATTTGCACTTATTCCTTACAACATGGATAAAAGAAGAGTTAAAATTGTTTTTGCAGCTAGTTATCTAGTTTAGCTGTAAGTTGGAAATGAAGAAGTGGTTTGGAGGCATGTTTGTCCTGGCTCTTGTTATGATCTTGGTTCTACGTTACAGCCTTATGGGAATCCAGCCAAAGAAGCAGTCGGCATATACTTTTTTTAAAAACCATCCGGCCAATGAGACTCAGATTAGGGACAGCGGCTCCATTAGGTCTTCAGAAATGCAAGTGAAGAAAGTTGCAAAGCCATCAATAAAGACCCCACTTGTAAATATTGAAGGACTCAGTGACCTCTATGCTTCCAAGAATCTTTCTGAAAAAGAGTCAAAGACCTTGCTTGTATGGGCTCACTTGCGTACACTACTGTCCAGATCTGACGCTCTGCCTGGAACAGTGGAAGGGGTTAAAGAGGCTTCCATAGCATGGAATGATTTGTCCTCAACAATTGAGAAGGAAAAATCCTCCAAGTATAGCAACACTAACAGCTCCAAAGATAGAAATTGTCCTTACTCTGTGAGTACACTTGAGCAGACAGCGCTGAATGGTGTAGTCATTCTCGAGATTCCATGCGGTTTAGTTGAGGATTCTTCCCTTACTTTAGTTGGCATTCCTGATGGGCAACATGGAAGCTTTCAAATTGAACTTGTAGGCTCACAACTTTCTGGGGAGCCCACACCTCCTATCATCTTACATTTCAATGTCAGTCTGCCTGGAGATAATATGACAGAAGAGCCGTTTATCATTCAGAATACATGGACTAGTGAAGCTGGGTGGGGAAAAGAGGAAAAGTGTCCTGCTCATAGGTCTGCTAACATTGTCAAAGGTATGTTCCATAACACATTTTTGTCAAACAGATTTGCATCATATGAGAGTGTAATTAATATAATGTGACTAGTCCAAATCAATTCTCTGGCAGCTTGCAGGTGCTTTAGACTTTATTTAGTTTTTTTGGTGATGGAGTCATACTGTCATCATTTAATTTGGCACAGAACGAACACATAAGTCACATATACAAACTTACTCAACTCATGTATTTTCAATAATTGTATAATGTTTAAGCCATATATTTTCAAGACCATGAGCTTGTTATTTAGATCTTTTTATCTTTAACAAATTTGAAGTAGTTCTTGTGGTTAGTATCTAAAATATCTTAGCATATTTTACAGTTGATGGACTCGTTCTTTGCAATGAACAAATTGTCAGGAGCACTGTGGAAGAGAGTTCAAATGTGAGTCATCGTAGTAGTGACATGTTGAACAGTGTTTCCCGGGGAAGCGCCCATGGAAGTGCTAGTTTCCCATTTGTTGAAGGGAATCCTTTTACTGCCACATTGTGGGTTGGTATAGAGGGGTTTCACATGACTGTGAGTGGAAGACATGAAACGTCCTTTGCATATAGGGAGGTAAGGTGCTAGATTATGTCTACGATACATAATAAATGTGAAGCTGGGTAATACTATGGAATTATGAATTTTTTATAGCCTACCCTGGATGCAATTTCTACCAATGCAGAAACTTGAGCCATGGTCAGTTAGCAGAATCAAAGTAGCAGGTGGCTTGGATCTCTTATCTGCCTTTGCTAAAGGCTTGCCTGTTTCTGAAGATAATGATTTAGTTCTTGATGTGGAGCATCTCAAGGCTCCATCAGTTTCCAGAAAAAGATGTGTAATGTTGGTTGGTGTGTTCTCAACTGGAAATAATTTTGAGCGTCGAATGGCATTGAGGCGGTCTTGGATGCAATATGAGGCTGTACGTTCAGGGGATGTGGCTGTTCGATTTTTTGTTGGCCTTGTAAGTGATAAAACACATACTGGATGGTGTTACTTTGTTCATATCAAGATGGCATTCATGCTATTACTTTGCTTTGGCCGTTCCCAAAAAGTAATCTTAGGCTATAAATTTGTTTTCCTATGTCTTGGTTGTCTGTTGAATGAGGAGGGTATTATCATAAGTTATTGTTTATTATTGTTGAGACGGTTTTAGAAATTCTTACAGGTGGTGGCATTATTGTGTTTATGGTACCATACTTGGGAATTTAGACTAAAATGTATCCCATAGGACCAAGCTCCTCCAGTCAGTCAGCTTGGCAAGATTCCTTTTAAAATTGTAGATATGATATATTAGTCTTCTTTTAACATGTATAATATCTGATTCTAGCCTTTTAATGTTGTTACTTTATCAAAATAATAATAATATCTGATTCTAGCCTATTTCAGTACCCCTTGTCATTAGAGTTGTGCTATCTATTGAAATGGTCAGCTGGTGAGAAAGACGGTGTGCTAACTTTGATTCCTTTTCTTTTGGGGGGTACCTGCAGCACAAGAACAACCAAGTCAATTTTGAGCTATGGAGAGAAGCTCAAGCATATGGGGATGTCCAGCTGATGCCCTTTGTTGACTATTACAGCTTGATCGCTTTGAAAACAATAGCAATTTGCATCCTGGGGGTGAGTTAATCTGATTTGAATATTAAACAGAGATAATCATGTTATTGCAGCCATTTATTGCTAGAAGCAAAATTATTCTCCTAAAAACTTCACTAATCTATGTGCTCGTTCATATTCAAGTTACCTTAGAGAATTTTGTTTTCCTTAATTGCAGAAGTTTACATCGTTGCGTATGATGCTTTATTACTTTGAATAAAAAAAATAAAGCAGCCTTATCTTTGGAAGATTACCGAATACCATACAAAGAAAACATGCAACATGTGACTTCACTGCCTAATCTATGAACCAAAAAGGCTTGAAAATAACAGTTTAGGCTCTGTTTGGTAAGTGAAGTAGTCTCAGATTACTTTACTACTATTTATAAAAAGTTTATTACTATTCACAAACTATTTACTACTTTTTCACTACCATCCACAAATCATTTGAGATTACCTTAGCATCCAAACATAATAGACTCCATTTGAATACTAAGAGTATCTCAGATGATCTGTGAATAGTTATAAGAATAGTAGTGAAATAGTAGTGAAGAGTTTGTAAATAGTAGTGAAATAGTTTGAGAATATATGAGAATAGTTATGTTTCCAAATAGACCTTAAGTTAACAAGTTTAGAATGATTTGTGGACACTAGGAGTATCTCAAAGTTCTGTGAATAGTTTTGAAATGATCTATGAATAGTAGTTAAATGGTTTGAGTTAAGATACTTTATTGGGTTTTGAGAAATGAAATAGAAAAAGTTAAATAAAAATATTATAAAATTATAAAATTATTTTGAATATAATTTATTATTATTATTATCTTTTATAGGTAATTATTATTATTGTTGTTTTTGTTTTGAAGTTTGAAAAAGTTGTATTGATTTTGTGTTTTTTTTTCAAGTTTGTAAAAGTTGTAATGATGAGATGAAAAAGTTGAAAATTTAAAATTGAAAAGTGTTGTATTTAAATGATGTTTAGGAAGGAAATTGTGAGAAGTTTTGAGAATTTCTCATCTCATTTCATTACTCAGACATACCCTTAAACTAGTTTACCTTTATATACTTCTAAATGTAGCCTTTTTGTTCAATTGGCTTTCCCCCTTATTTCTCACCATTTTCTTTCCCCCATCCCTCAAAATAGGTTAGCAGGGCCCTGTACATAGAACTAGGGGCGCTACCTGCACCCCCCGAGGCGGGGGAGACTGCATCCCACACCCCACACCCACCCTGGCGGGGGGTGTGGTTTCCCCCTGGGATTCGACTCCGCACCCTAGGGGACCCCCATCCGGGGCAAATGGTCCTAGGGCCCACTAGGCTCAGAACCTCTTTATGGGCCATTTTGGGCCCAGTTTTTTGTTTTTTGTTTTAAAGTCTTAAAAAAATTATATTTTACAACTTACATATAACATAAAATTAAACAAAGGTTGTTTAAAGCATAAAACCTAAAAATCGAAGTATTCTAGTCTATTACAATAATACAAATTAATCTAAAACTATTAAAAATTAATCTAAAAATATTACAAATTGTCAAATAATTGAAATGAATAATATTACAATATTAGAAAGTGTATTTGGCAGACTAACAAGATGACTTTTGAGTCTTGAGATTGGAATTTGGGGGTGGTGAGCGAGTAAGACTGAGAGAATATAAAACCTGAAGCTTTAATAAGAAAACAAAAAAGAATTACAAACAATGTAATGATATATACATATGTAAAAAAGTTAAAAACATAAAACTACAAGTACAAACCAAGTGAGACTATCAAGGATTGTAGATTAGATCATTGAGAATTTGGGATTAGGATTGGAACTTGGGCAAGTGAAGGTGTGAGACTATAAAACCTGAAAAACAATTGAAACTGCTTTCTTACTTGGTGGGCCCATGGGTGTAGGGTCAGGGGTAGGGGTAGTGATAGGGGGGTCAGGAGAGCTAGTACTAAGGTAGTGGTTGGATTTGCCTCTATCCATTCCCGTCGGCTGACAAAAACTTGACATACATGATGACATGCTGCAAAAATCACAACACAATTTCATAAAATCATATAGTGATAAACATCAAGGGGTTTCAATATTGAAAATTTGAAACCCCATTCTGTTTTGGGGTTTCAATATTGAAACCCCAAAATTAACAGATTTGGGGGTTTCAGTATTGAAACCCATAAATTAAATTTGGGGATTTCAATATTCAAACCCCCAAAACAGATTGCTAAATTAAATTAGGGATTTCAAAATTGAAACCCCTAACAATTTGGGGTTTCAATTTTGAAACCCCTAATTTAATTTAGGGTTTCAGATTGAACCCTAGACTTACAATTTTACATCCCAAATTCCACCAAACATCATCACAAATTCACACGAATATCTCCACAAATCACAACCCCATCCTCCAAATCCATTTATGAATCCCATCCTCCATAGTCCAATGATTCCAATCCAAAAACTAAAAATTAATTTAGGGTCCTCGAGATACTTACAAGATGAAGACGTTGGAGAGAGAAACATGGACTTGGCAAGGGCGTCAACATGAGGTGATGGCGACGGCGATGACAACAAGTGAGAGAGAGGTTTGTGTGTGGGTTGTGAGGCAAGAGAGAGAGGTCAGAGGGGTGTGTGTGTGTGTGTGAGAGAGAGAGAGAGAGAGAGAGAGAGAGAGCTAAGGGAGTCTAAGATAGGGTAGTCGAGAAGGAGGGGGGGATTTATGCATTAAACAAAACAGCATCGTTTTATTTAATGTATAAGTTTATATATATATATAAAAGTTGCAGGGCGGGGTAAATGCGGACGGGGGCAAAGCTCGGTCCATCCCCGCACCCGCAGGGGTGCCCGGATGTCGGGGGATTGCCCTGCCGCCCGCATCCGGCGGATGGGGCCACCGCCCCTCCCAGGTAGGAGTGTAACCGGTCCGGTTCGGTCCGATTTTGGACAAAATTTAGGACCAAACCGGTATGACCGGTTTTGCATTTTTCAAAACCGATTACGCACCAGTTGCCCTTATAAACTGATACTTCCGGTTTTACTGATTTCCAGTCCCGTTTTCCTTTTTTTTTTAAATGTAAGTTTGACATTTTTATTTAATAACTCACTAAGTTCTAACTACATTGCAATAATGTAAGCCTTATTTTTATTTTTATTTATTTTTGTTGCGCCTTCACAAATTATTCAAATCCTCAACCCCAATTGATAAACATTAAACAGGACACAGATGTTATTCAAGTAGAAAAATTACAAAACCCTATCAATGTAATTTCACAAACCCAATCAAAGTAAATTTCTGATTCAAAAAACCTTAATATCATAAATATAATCTATTATAATTTCAAAGCAATTTCACAAACCTAATCACAAAGCCCTAATATCACAAACACAATAATAAACACAATCACAAAAAATCCTAAATTTCGGATTCAAAAACCCTAATATAGTAATATCACAAAACCCAATCACAAAAATCCCAATATCACAAAACTCAATCACAAAAACCCTAATATCACAAAACCCAATCACAAAAGTCCTAGTATGTAATTTCAAAATTTAAAATGTAAGTTTGACATTTTTATTTAATAACTCACTAAGTTCTAACTACACTGCAATAATGTAAGCCTTATTTTTATTTTTATTTATTTTTGTTGAGCCTTCACAGATTATTCAAATCCTCAACCCCAATTGATAAACATTAAACAGGACACAAATGTTATTCAAGTAGAAAAATTACAAAACCCTATCAATGTAATTTCACAAACCCAATCACAAAACACAATTTCACAAGCCCAATCAAAGTAAATTTCGGATTCAAAAAACCCTAATATCACAAATATAATCTATCATAATTTCAAAGTAATTTCACAAACCTAATCACAAAGCCCTAATATCACAAACATAATAATAAACACAATCACAAAAAATCCTAAATTTCAGATTCAAAAACCCTAATATAGTAATATCACAAAACCCAATCACAAAAGTCCTAGTATGTAATTTAAAAAAAAAAAAAAAATACCGTTGAGGGGCACTGGGCAGACTCGGCAGAGAGACAGAGTGAGGCCGAGAGTCGAGAGAGAGCGAGGGACGAGAGAGTGAGAGACGGGAGAGTTGAGAGATGAGAGATGAGAGAGTGAGAACTGAGAAGGGGCGAGGCAGAGACGCAGCCGAGGGCTTGAGAGAGTGAGCAGACGAGAGAGACAGAGTGAGGCCGAGAGAGTTCAAGAAGTTCCAACTTTAGGGTTTAGAATTTAGTTATAGGGGAAACGGCGCCGTTTCCCATTGATTTATTATAACTATATATATTTGTAATAAACTAATACATTTAATATACTATAGTCTAATATATTAGGCTATGATAGTATTAATATTAGACCATTAGGATAGTTATATATTAGTATTAGTTATAAACTTTTAGTGATTTAGTATAACTATATTAATTATAAGTATAACTATAGTCTATATTAGACTATTAGTATTAGTTAAATAGTTATAGACTTGTATATTAGTATAGCTATATAATAAATAATAAATCTTAGGCTATATAATAGTATTAATATTAGACTATTAGTATAGTTATATATTAGTATTAGTTATAAACTATATTGGTATTAGTTATAAACTTTTAGTGATTTAGTATAACTATATTAGTATAAGTATAACTATAGTCTATATTAAACTATTAGTATTAGTTAAATAGTTATAGACTTATATATTAGTGTAGCTATATAATATATGATCAATTAAATTTTCATTTTTAAGATTAAACTTTTATTTCATAGTAACATTATCTTATATATAATTATATTAATAGCATATGATCAAAAAAATTACAAATGTTCATATTTAAGATTAACATTTTATGTTATAATTTATAAATTATAATATGAAATGATTTCATATATGATATTTAATTATATATGTTATAAAAATTTCACATATAACTATTAATTATACATTATATATAAAACTTATATATATATAATATTTTGTTTAATTTTAATTTTATATAAAACTTATATTTAAAATATTAATGTTTATATATTTTTTAATCAACCGGTCCGGTCTGGTCCGGAAAATCCTAAAACCAGAACCAGACTGGTTTCGGCCGGTTTGCACATTACAAGAACCGGTCCCGGACTGGACCGGTTCAAAACCGGTCCAACCAATCCGGACCGGTTTTCCAGTTTAAATTTACACCCCTACTCCCAAGCGGGGCCAGGATGGGGTGGGGTGGGGCGGGGTGGGGGACAGGGCCCTCCCCTGCATAGAAGCCGAGCATACATCTAAAGCATAGCATTACTATACCTTCCTTTTTCTTTGCGGGTTGGTTATTCGTTTGGCTTACGATGTATTTGGAAGCCTGTGTCCAAACGAGTATTTTACATAGAGTCGACAAGGAATTCCATTAATAACTGATCGTTTTGGTCTTTTGGAACAACTCGAGGAATTTAGTAGATCTTTTTAGGAGGCCCCAATGACCATAGATGGAAACTATTTAATTTTCACAGTGCAATAGTTGCCTACATTCTAGTGCTAAACAGCCTAAACTGTAACAAAAAAATGTGAGTTCAGCATCTCATATATACCTACATGGATGTTGGCCTTAATTCATAGGTTCAGGAGGTAAAATAAGTACTGGAATAGTTGGAAACCTGAGCATTGTTTTCTCTATTATTCTTTCTAGATGGTGCGGAGTTGGTTGTTGTTACATGGAGCAATCAGATTTTATTTATGTCATAGGCTGCCTGGAGCGATTAAAGATCACTCATACGTCAGGAACGGCCTTTTAACTGATGGTACCACACATCTGACTTGTTCAGGATCATGCATATCTATGCCAATTTATATTGCAGAAATTTGTTTGAGGACAAAAAAGCCATGTAAACTATTTTTTAAACAAGAAACTAATACAAATACAGCCATTAAGCTGAGGAATGGAAGGAGCTTCAAATATTGTGAGTGGTCAATGGACTAGCTTGGAATGTTTTTCTTTAATACTTTATTCCATTAATCGATTGTAATAAATTATAATGGCCTGAACATTCAATCTCTAGACATCATGCATTGGTGTTGCTCCTATATATGTCCCACGTACTTGGGTTATGTCTATTTCTTTCATCAATAAAATGCTTCTTTACTAATGAAAAAAATGGTATGCTTCAGGGCTTTTCACTAATTTATGCTATGGCTCATCTGATGTTACCTATGTGCTCTTTAGAATTTACCATTAGCTGTGGCACTCCAGCAAATGAAGATTTCATATTTGCTTATCAAATGTCTTAATTTCTAAATATGCAGACCAAAGTTCTTCCTGCCAAATATATCATGAAAACAGATGATGATGCTTTCGTTAGGATTGATGAAGTTCTCTCTAGTCTCAAGGGAAGGGCAGCGAATGGACTCTTGTATGGTCTTATTTCTTTTGAATCAGCACCCCATAGGGACAAAGACAGCAAATGGTATATTAGTACTGAGGTATCCATCTTTGTAAAGTTTCTATTTTATATGAATTATATTGTGCTTTTTTACTTGAATTTGATAAATCCCTCTCATTGAAGGAATGGCCCCATGCTTCATATCCACCATGGGCCCATGGGCCAGGATATATTATCTCTCGAGACATTGCAAAATTCATTGTCCGTGGGCACCAGGAAAGAGGCCTTAAGGTAAAATGTACTTAAAAAATTGTTCTATTTGTAAAGAGAAGGTTGAGAAAGAAGAAACACGGACAGATAGATAGAGACAGTGTTTAGGGAGTTGTTGGAACGATCAATGATTTGCAAATCCCATTCATATTGATAGGTTTTGAACTTCATGAATCATCACAAGGACTGCTCAAGTCTGTAGCTTTATTTATGCTATACATATGTGCACGAGGACTCAAAATTTTGCAAGGCCTGTAGTTGTACTGGTCTGCACAGGGGGATGCTGCTCTAGTTTGTTACCAAGATGCATCAAGATAGCCCTGTTCTGACTCTTATGTCAAACAAACCTTTTGAGTCATCAGTGTTGCTATGATACATGTCCCCCAGGAATAAACAAATTGCCATAGAACCTGCATTTTTGTGCTAGTTGCCATGTTATTCTCACAGTTATGGTAGTTTCTTGTCTGTCTTATAAAAAAAGTTACGGTAATTTCTTCTTCTAAACACTTGTCATTACACTTTTCAGCTTTTTAAACTAGAAGATGTGGCGATGGGCATATGGATTGAACAATATAAGAAGAGCGGTCAAGAAGTGCATTACATAAATGATGATAGGTTTTTCAATGCCGGATGCGAACGGGATTATGTTCTCGCACATTATCAAGGCCCAAGGAAGGTGTTGTGCCTTTGGGAGATGCTTCAGAAAGAGCACCGGGCCATTTGCTGCGAGTAAACATCAAGTTTAATGACGCATGAAAGATGAGCAGCTCAACTCTTTGATGTCAGAGTCAAGTCAAAAGCAGTTTGGCAACTGGGGAATTTGAATTGCTTTTCTTGAAACTATTGGTATTCTAGTCTTTGTTGCATGCCCCTGGTGGCATGCAATGCTAGATATTCCCAGTTTGGCAATGAGTTCCGTCTTTCTTCGTTATTTTCTACTGATATTTTTTCCTCTTTTTTAATTTTTGGTCTCAATTTATTATTGTTCATTTGTGCCAATTTTTTGCCATTGTGAAGAGGTCAAAGTTTGGCATCTAGGAGAAAAAAAGAAAAAGAAAAGGGTGACGAGCTTTTTGGTTGTACTCTTGTAAGAAAGGATAGATAGATAGAACCCCTGCTTAATCCTTTTTTCCTCAACTGTGCATAAGTTACTATTTATTCTTACACTCTACACCTATAGCTTTTTCATAAGGTGTGGGAGTGTTTTTCATAGGATATGGAGGCGTTTTTTATAAGATGTGATGTGTGGGGTGGTAAAAAGTTATTAATGAGAATAGTTTTCTTCAAAAAAAGCACAACAAAGTAAATTTATTTCTGCTGGTTAAGTGGTTGCACCATTGTATTCCCATATTGGGCTGGTTCAGCCCATTATACCAAGAGTTATAATATCCTTTGCTTTAACAACCAAGGCCCAACAAGAGTTACATTCTAGTCTTTAATAATATCTATAGGTGTCTCTCCCTCTTCATACACAATTTTTTAGACAATGATACAACACTAACTCTATTACAATTTAACTACTATTATATATTAAAATATTAATATTTTCTATTTTAATTCAAAATTTCTGTACTTGCAACAGTTCAAAATAAATAAAATAATAATTTTTTTTTATAGTTAGTTGTAAACAAATTGTAATATAATTCTTATATCTTTTCCCAATCTCCTTCCCTGCCAGAAATGTGTACAAGGATTGTAGGGTGCAGGGTCACGTTGCTTTATTTATTTAATTATTTATTTTCCTGCCGTGTACACCAATTGTAATAGACCACGTTTGATTAAATCTAGAGGCATCGCCGAGACCCCAACAACCATGCAATATTATTCTATTACAACTTTATCAATTTATCTCATCTCATCATTACAATTTTATCAATTTTTTTCATAAAATATAATAAACAATTCTACATTTTCAAATTTCAATTCAATTTTTTCAAATCTAAAAAAAATAATAATATTAAAAAATAATATTATAATAATATTTTATTCAATTTTTAATTTTTATCTAAAATCATTTCATCTTATCTACGGGTGCTAATGTGATAGCTGCACTCCAAATTCCAAACTGTCTTCACTTTTTTTGTTCCAACAAGGAAAATGTGATTATGTAAAAAAAAAAAAACAAGGAAAATGTGATCATATTCCCGTTTACAATTACTTGGGAGTGATAAATGCCTATTGCCAACCAGACCCCACACTGAACGTAGCTTGCGATCCCGTTTACATTTGCACTATAGCGCATGTACCTGCTTGCTTCACATGCATTCTACCCTTCATTCTCTTTATATTATATCCCTATTTGACACTTTCACAGATGTTATAATTTATTGGAAACCTTACATTTAATTAATGCTAGAAGTAAATGATAATATCATCCAATCAAATTCCACGAATTCGAGCATATTTTTTTAGAATAATATTAAATATAGTCTTAGGATATACAAGTCTCATACATTCCCTTTAAAAAAAAGAATAAATTTAAGATCCATGTGAAAAAATATTTTTTTAATAGTCAATCCCATTATTTTCAAATTGAGTATACAAGGCTTGCGTAACTTAAAATTGTATTTAACATTATTGTTTTCCATTTTATTTGTATCTAATGTGATAAAACAAATATATATATTAATTTCATGAATATTCTCTCTCTCTCTCCAAACTCCTCTTTTTGCACCGATATAAGGAGTGAACTTTGGTTTTTGAGTAATAGTATATATCACACTCTCATTCTATTTTTATCTCACTATATAAGATGTGACACATTTATCACTATTTGATAATATAAAATCATCCAATAATAGATAATTAAATTGTGATAAATGTGTCACATATCATATAATAAAATAAAGATAAAATAACAATAGAGTGTATAGAATTTTCCTTTACTCCTCGCTCTCATATTCCCTTTCCTATCCCATTAGAAGGTTTAGAAGTTAAAAACTACTTTTATAAGTTTTATTTATGTATTTTTCTCATGTACACTTGAGTCTCGCGTGCCATTCAAGAGGCACGAGGGCCTTACCCGCCAGCTGCTGCCATGCGGCATCTACGTGTAACTCCCTAATTCACATGCGAGAGTATATTTTTTGTTGGGTATTGTCCAATTTCTAATCAATCCAACTTCGCCTATTTGTCTGTACAACAACTTTTTCCTCTGAGACTTGAATCAACACACTCCTCTATCTACAGCTAAGAAGTCGGGTTTTTTTTTCCAAGTAAAATCTGGCTACAAGCTTTTAATAACAATATGTATCATCAAATCGATCATATTTTTTATTTCTAAATGGTCGAAGTAGATTCGAATCCTCGACTCTCTTATTTATAAATAAATAAATAAATAACATTTTGACTCAATTTCCTAATATGTTTCTAACCTTTCAACTTATTCTGTTATAGTAATTGTAATAGATTTGTCATTTGTGTTGGGTCTACTCACCTCTCTTTTATTGTCATTAATATATATATATTGCATAATGCATATGGAAAATGGGTCTAATTGCCTAACGTGTTACCTACGCTCCTCCCTTTAAATTTTATTTTATTTTATTTTATTTTACTTTTTTTTTTTTTTTTAATTTTACTTTCATTGGGTAATACCTTTCTCAGAGCATCTACTTTACAGAACAAAGAAGGAAAGAAAACTTGAGACGTAAGCTAATATGATTGGTCCTTGGTCTTGGTCTTAAACAAATTAATTGCGACAAGTGCTGCACGAGACGGTTCGATAAGGGAAAAAAAAGTTTTTTATTTTTTATTTTTTATATCTTTAAATATTATTTTAAAAAAAATCGGAACATCATTAAAAAATATTTAATTATTGAATAAAAAAAAAAAAACCCAATCGAATCACAACTGTCGGTTAGATTTTTCTTAATTTAGTCTGAATCTGATTGCAATCGAACCCAACTGTCGGTTTAGCATAGATTTTTCTTAATTGAGTCTGGATCTGATTGCATTAATTTGTACCTGGCGACGGCCACTTTATAAAAGTCCCCACCAACTACTAGCACACGTACACAACAGCATCTTGAGTATTAATGCACGTCACCAAGAAAGAAAAAACATCAAAAACAAAAGGAATTTTTAATCATTTTGTTCTCCATGAAAAAAATCTAAATTATTTATGTTATCTTATAAGTTTCGCACACTCATATCAAATATGAGTTGAGTATACGATAAAAATTTATTTTTTCATATAAATCTTTTTTTTTTGTTTTAAAAAAATACATAAAAACTTTAATAGTCTAAAATTATATAAATCATTTCGTTTTTATAAAACTATTATTTTCAAGTGAATGAACATATAACTGCCATTGAAAAATAAGGTGTAATAGAAAAAGGAAGAGCAATTGCGTCTCCGTTTTGTTTCTTCTCCCATTATAGAGAAGATAACTACATTTCTAACTTTATGGCCTTAAGGTTTCCGTCGTTTTAGTGGGTTGCATGCGGGACAAAACATAGTCCTTTCTTTTAGGATTTCCACTAAACCACTGTTTCCTTTTGAAAAAGTTATCCAATTAGGATCAATTTTGAACGAATTAGAGATTACAATTAAACTTTTATTGCATTTAAAAGTGTTGGATAAAACCTTTATACTCGCGTGAGTTTTCCGGCAAAACATGCCAGAATTAAGTATATATGGTGTCCAACTAGTTTGTTTTCAAGATTAAAATTTCACATCTCATTATTACAACTTTTTCAAATATTCATACAAAATAAAATAAATAATTTAACTTTTTCAAATCTCAAAACAAACATAATATTAAAAAATATATTCTAATAATATTTTATTCAACTTTTCAACTTTAATCTCATCTCATCTCATCTCTGAAAATAAACGGGCACTCCAACAGTATTTAAAGATAAGTTGAAATAGTTTTAGAAGAGTTAATAAAATATGATTTTTTACTATTATTATTTAAAAATTAAAAAAAATTAAATTATTTAATATATTTTGTATAAGAATTTTAAAAAATTATAATATTAAATTGAGGTGAGTTTCTAATATAAGCGGCGTCTAAAACAAATCAATCTGTTACTATTATTTATTATTATTTAATTACTATTTATAGTTTATTTTATTATTATTCATAGATGATACGAAATATTCTTAACATAGCCTTATAGTTGCTAATTCAACCTTATCCGTGCATTCTCACTATCGTAAATCATTGCTTAAATAACATCCATAATTTGTTATCCCACGTATTTTTTATAATTTAAAAAGATTGACATCATTAAATATATCTATGGGGAATGAAAATCTCATATTAAATATTAAAAATATATTTTATTCACAAAAAAGTTTTGTAAAAATAAACTTAATAACTTATAGACTGATATAATTTAATGTGGTAGGTCAGATTATAGAATTATTTATATTATAAATTAAAGTTAATATATTCACATCTATTTGTAAGCTTACTATAAACTATAATAAATGAGATAATAAAATTATTTTTACTATAAAATAAATTTAATATATAATGTAAAATTACTTTTATTTGTAGCTTTCTTTTTAATCCCATAGCACTTGCGTCATTCACTAGGCCGGTTCACGCGGTTCTATTTGAGCTGGCAAGTGTCGGTTACAAAACTAGTTTTGTCGAGCCAACCGGATTTAACCTCTACCAAGTCGACCTGATTATAATCTCCAGAAACCAATCCAAAACAATCCAATCCAAACCCTCGCAATATAGCACGTAAAAATTCCTTGACAGAGCAAACAGAAAATGCAACTAATTCAATTCGCAGAAAATTCCAAACTCTTGCAATTCTCTGAGTCGCAGATCACCGTAGCTGAGATGATCGCTAGCCAGAACATGATGGCTGAGGCTGAGGTTATCTGTCAGTCGAGCCAACCCGTGTTGGACGTGAAGTATCATCTGTGAGTGGCTACCACCCAAGAACACAACCTTCTGATCGACGTGGTGGCCTCCTATAACACACTTGATAAACACACACTGGGAAAAGCTTCCCTGAATAATACTTTTTCAAACTAGGTTGAGAAGAAAAGCTAAACTTTCATTCAGATTTTTGCATGAAAAACAAAGAGAACATTTCGACGTCTTTAATACGCAGAAACCCTACCAAATGTAAAACAAGGCAAGGGGGCTGTACTAGATGTTTTGGACTAACCTAGTAACAGAAATAACATCAATAGAAATAAAATAGATAAGCCCAACAACAACTCAAATAAAACAACCCAGGGACATTTCCCTTAAGCCCATGACTGATCCCAGTCCCCCATTTGGTCAACACCCTTCAAATACCCAGATTCACTTCAGTAACTTTAAAATCTCAAACTCCCTTAGATCCCGTATACCCCCACGTGAAGAACTAAGGTTCTACTAGAAGCTTCTTGCTGCCGCTGCCACCACTGCTTCTCCCTACCCAAGCTGTCACCACCGGTAGCCTTGTTACATACCTCCCCCCATCAGAACACCTTGCCCTCAAGGTGGAGGAAGTCCTCCTTCAATTGTGAATACCCCTCGCAAGTGGCGTCTGCCTCTTCTTGGCATTGCCACCGTATGAGTAGCTCCGCCTTAGCTCGGTTCCCCACTTTGATCATGCGACGTCTGAGGACCTCCTCGGGTTCAGGCCGTGGTACTCCTTGCTCATCCATAGGTAGCAGTGAAGGTATGGCTGAAACCCTTGATTCAATTTTTTTCTTGAGTTGTGATACATGGAAAGTGTGATGAATTTTTTATTAAAGAGGCAAATATAATTTGTATGTGACCTCCCCAATGCACTGTAGCACCTGGAATGGACCAAAGAACTATGGTGCTAGATTGAGGCTGCGCCGGTGAGCCACAGTGGTCTGTCAATACAGTTGTAGGCGTAGGTATACCCATTCACCATCTTCAAACTGTTGTTCGTTTCTCTTCAAATCATAAGACCTTTTCATGCGATTTTGGGCTTGCTGTAAATTTTGCTTAAGAATTTTTTATATTTGGTCTCTGCTATGTAAAGTGGGGTCCACAGAGTGTACACAGGCTGTCCCTAGAATGTAGTCCAGCCAACAGGGTGGGGGGTAATCATAGAGGGCCTCAAAGGGTGAGATCCTCGTGGATGTGTCTAAGTGGAATTATACCACCACTCTGCAAGTAACACCCACACTGCCCAGTCCTTAGGCCTATCTCCTATGAAACACCGTGGGTAATTTTTGATAGTTTTATTAACGGCTTCTGTTTGTTTGTCGGTCTGAGGGTGATAGGCAGTGCTCATAGACATTTGAACCCCCTATAGGAAAAACAACTCCTGCCAAAAGTGGCTTGTGAATGTTGGATCTCTGTCAGAAACTATAGAGCAGGGTAATTCATAGAGTTTAAGGATATTTTTGAGGAATAAGTCAGCCATTATTTTGGCTGTGTAGGGGTGTCTTAGTGGCACAAAGTGATTGTACTTAGTCAATCGATCAACCAAAACCCATAAACAATCATACCCCTGCGATAAGCGGAGTCCATTAATGAAATTCATGGTGATGTGGGTCCATAGTTGAGATGGTATTGGTAATGGCTGTAGCAAGCCACTTGGTAGAGTGTTATGTACTTTAACCCGGCAAATGTCACATGCCCAGATAAACTTCTTCAAATCTTTTTTCATTCCCAACCAATAGAAGTCCCTCCTCATTCGACGAATAGACTTATCATAACCTGAATGTCCCCCTATGGACTGTAGTGGGACAACTCCATTAATTTACTTTTAAGTTCCTCATGTTGAGGGATGCATAATCTATTCTTGTACAACAATAATCCATCCCTCAAGGTATAGTTAGAACTTAACTTGCCTTCCGAACAGCTCCTCCTCAACTCCTTTAATTGCCCATCCAAGTCATAGGCCTTCTTCAATTCTTCCACCCATTTCACATTAGGGAAGGTGATCAACATTAGTATTCCTTCCAATTCCTGGTCTTTACGGGATAGGTCATCAACCACCCTATTCTCAGACCTTCTTTTATAATCCACCACGAAATCGTAACCAAGTAGCTTAGTGATCAATTTTTGCTACATAGGGGTTCCAATTTGCTGATCAAGCAAGTGTCTGAGACTTTGTTGGTCAGTTTTAACCACAAAGATCCGCCCCAATAAGTAAGGCATCAACTTTAACACTGTTGAAACCAAAGCAAATAACTCATTCTCATAAGTAGACAGTGAGAGAAATTTTCCTTTGAGGGCCTTGCTGAAAAATGCTATAGGTCTCCCCCGTTGCATCAACACTGCCTCTATAGCTATCTCAGAGGCATCACACTCAATTATAAATGGTAAGGAAAAATTCGGGTCAAAATTGGTGGCTGAGTTACAACCCTTTTCAGCTTTTAAAATGCCATATTTTCCTCTTCATTCCAATAAAAACCCTTTTTCTTTAGCAACCGGGTAAGTGGCGCTGCAATCTCACCATACCCTCTTATAAATCTGCGGTACTAACTTGTCAACTCCAAAAATCCTCTCAAGACCTTAAGGGACTTAGGTAGGGTCCACTCCACCATAACATTCAGCTTTTTCGGATCTGCTTGTACCCCCCTTGCCTAAATTAGATGGCCTAGGTAAGCCACATCTTCACACCCAAATCGGCACTTGGATCGTTTTGCGAATAATTTTTACTTCCTTAGTGTCTCTAGGGTGACCAATAAATGTTATGCATGCTCCCATTCTGTCTTGATGTATACCAAAATCTCATCAAAAAATACAACTATAAACTTCCTTAGAAATGGTCGAAATACCTCGTTTATAAGATTTGGAAAGTTGAGGAGCATTAGTAAGTCCAAATGGCATCACTAGGAACTCATAGTGTCCCTCATGAGTTCTAAATGTAGTTTTAGGTATGTCATTCNGGGTCTCCCCCGTTGCATCAACACTGCCTCTATAGCTATCTCAGAGGCATCACACTCAATTATAAATGGTAAGGAAAAATTCGGGTCAAAATTGGTGGCTGAGTTACAACCCTTTTCAGCCTTTAAAATGCCATATTTTCCTCTTCATTCCAATAAAAACCCTTTTTCTTTAGCAACCGGGTAAGTGGCGCTGCAATCTCACCATACCCTCTTATAAATCTGCGGTAGTAACTTGTCAACTCCAAAAATCCTCTCAAGACCTTAAGGGACTTAGGTAGGGTCCACTCCACCATAACATTCAGCTTTTTCGGATCTGCTTGTACCCCCCTTGCCTAAATTAGATGGCCTAGGTAAGCCACATCTTCACACCCAAATCGGCACTTGGATCGTTTTGCGAATAATTTTTACTTCCTTAGTGTCTCTAGGGTGACCAATAAATGTTATGCATGCTCCCATTCTGTCTTGATGTATACCAAAATCTCATCAAAAAATACAACTATAAACTTCCTTAGAAATGGTCAAAATACCTCGTTTATAAGATTTGGAAAGTTGAGGAGCATTAGTAAGTCCAAATGGCATCACTAGGAACTCATAGTGTCCCTCATGAGTTCTAAATGTAGTTTTAGGTATGTCATTCGGCTTAACCCGTATTTGATGATAACCGGACCTCAAATCCAGCTTAGAGAATATGGTTAACCCATGCAGTTAATCCATTAGCTCTTCAACCATGGGAATAGGAAGTTTATCTTTGATGGTCACACTGTTCAGCCCCTATAGTCAACACACAGCCGTCATGTCCCATCCGCTTTTCTTACCAACAACACGGGAGAAGAGTAGGGACTTTGACTAGGTTGAATCACCCCCGTAGCCAACAACTCCTGCACTATTTTCTCAATTTCGTCTTTTTGGTAATAAGGGTAACAATAAGGTCGAATAGAAATGAGTTTAGTGTTGGGTACGAGATTTATG
>QEOT01122914.1:0-25893 GCA_003123785.1 Pterocarya stenoptera
TGAAACAACCTAACCAAGTTCTGAACTGCCTTACCAAACTTGGTACTGTTGGTAATGCAGTAGTGGTTCACGTGATAATAATTCTTGCAGTAAAAACGATGTTGAAACTAAGAAATGAGAGTACTGAATACCACTAATATTAAACGCCAAAAAACCCGAATTGGACTTGAATCTTGAAACAAACACCACATATGAACCCAGCTGATCTTTCTTTTACCCGTTTTGAAACGCTTCTTTTGCTAAGCATTACCCGATTTGATTAATTTATTTGTTGATCAAGATCATATATATCCTGTGAGCCATAAATGAGCTTTCTTAATTAGAGTGTGCGTGCTTTTCTTTGTGGCAATTCAAGGACCATAAATTAAATGGGGCATCTTGTACTCACATTAATGCCTAATAGATCATAGGTAGTCATATGCCTTGATCTGATTCATCAGTTCTAGCCAAAAGCAAGAAAATTCCAACTAAACAACTGGCTCTAGCCAACAAGCTAAATCAAGCATAAGATGATGGGAATGAGGGGGAGCAGTTCAAAAGGAATTTTCTTGATTGCAACCCATTTATTTTTTTAAACTGATAAATGATGATCTCCAACATACCATATGTCTTGTAGCGTACGTAGTAGTTGTTCTAGCAATATTCAAGACGGCCCAAAAAGCGCGTGTACATTGGCATCGAATAATTAATACTTTTATTTAATTTGTCTTTGTCTCTAAATTAAATGATATCAGTGCTTATATTATAACTATAACAAAGTGAGACAAAGTTACACAAATGGAAGAAGGGCGTCAATGAGTACTACTAAGTGACTGCTGCATTATTGCACTTTCAATTCATTATGAATTGGACACTATAACATAAGTTTTAAGGAGTGTTCGATCGAGCAACTCCAGTCCAGTTTCATTTCTATATTTTCTAATAGTATAACCGAATAAATAAAAGAAATTTCCTTTGAGTTTCATGTAGTTTAATGGCTTGAAAAACCAAAATCCCAATAATTAAATTAATGGGGCCAGCTTATTTCTTATATATCGTGATTAATATATAAGAATTCTGCTATTTCTAAATTTACCTTATTTTGAGATTTATGTATATAAAATAATTATGAAAAATTTATATTATAGTCTTTTATGCTAATTGATGCGACAGACTTTTAGATTAATTATGTATTTTGTGTATTAATAAAAAAGGTCACAAAATATAGATCGGATGAACATATGCCATATTAAATTTAGCTTCTAGCACTTCATTTTTCTTTATAATTTCTGTGATCTAGTGGTACTCCTGCAGCATGAAAGTATGAAACATCATCATGATCAGCAATTAGATAAAATCCTAGCAATTTAATTTACTGGTCCGAGTTTTTCTTAACCAAAAAAGACAAGTGCTGTTATTTAAAGTAAAATGAATATCGAAAGAAAATCTCCATATCATTATGTAAATCATTGACAAGCCTTTCTATCATGCATGGCCCATCGATTTCGAACGTCTGATGTACGTATAATCTACATATAAATAATTACGAATCTCTTAATTAGTACAGCAATTATATCATATAAACAACTCTAAATCACGCGAGAGTGCTATATAAAAAATAGTAATGCAAGATACACGTATAGTTTTAGGGTCATATGTAAATCATGCGCACTTGTTCTTAAAAAAAAAAAAAAAAAAAAAAAAAAAAAAAATTTAACATTAAAAAAATAATTTTTTTTATATAAATATCAGATTTATCCACTTTTTTAAAAGAAGTCGTAGAGGATATATGCACACCCTAAAACTACAAATATCATTTATTATACTATATATATATATATATATTGCCGTCTTTATGCGTGTTGTACTTATATATGTGCAAGTGATTCTTTCAACATTTAGCTATGATATATATTTGAAAACTGGAATGTTTAACAAATGTGTGCACACAAAAGCTCGGTTTTGCATTACAAGTGTACATCTACCCAGAAAACCCAAAATTCTGATACATGCATTGGGGTCGATCGAACCCTGCAAATAACATAAGGATATACAGGTACGTTGGCCTAGTAAATTTTATCTTCATAATAATTACTAAAAAAACAGTGTGAGAAATTTGAATTTGGTAAAAAGGCTTTTTTTTTTTTTTTTTGTTTTTTTGGTTGGGGTGGGGGGGATTCCGGGGAAACATGGGGCCGGTTTGGAAAAGTTGGATCTGGACCAAATTAAATCCCTGGGCCTTCTGGCATCTTTCCAGGATCATATGTTAAGGCCTCCGAATTGCTGCCATCTCTGTCCCGAGTGGAATCGAATTAATAGCACTATGTGCAGTACTGTGCTGATTGGAATAATATCTTGTCGCTTTGCCGAGTCATACATATATAACTGGTTTTAGATTGACAACTTTGTGGGTCTCTTTCCTACAAGTTTCCAAAATATGTCACGATGTTTTGTGGGTTCTATTTTAGCCCTATACCTCAATTGATCTTAGTTCAATTAATATGGCATCTCAAAGCATGTGTATGTTTCATTTTTCCTAGTGGAAGGGAGAAAATTAATTTGTAAGCCCCACCAATAATAGATCAGTCTGTGACTCGGTATTGATACCGAAGAAATAAATGAAAGAGTCCAGAAAAAATTAAATAGATGAAAGTTCGTAAAATCTATTTACGGTCATGTGATCATGCTAAGGCGCCATACTTTTATGTCATTATATACGCGAATATATATATATATATATATATATATATATATATACAGGTGTTGTTGAAAGAAAGCCAGCAATGCACAAGCAGGCAAGGGATTCATGAGTGCATGAAGGTGATGTGAGCAAAGATGGTGATAAGCGCCGACTGCGTTCCTTTTTGCCATACTTTTCCCCCCATCTCTCTTCCACTTTCACCAAAAATCTTCCGCAGCTTCCCCTCCCCTCCAAATGTCTCCTCAAATTTCTCTCAGCTTTCACCCTCCACCTGTGAGGAGTCAGGACCCCATCGGTAATGACTCTCTCATTCCATCACTTCCATTATTTATTGCCCAACTCTTTTTCTTTTGGTAGAAGTTGTATGAATATAAGAAGATCAAGTGGTGAGTGCCCCGGCCCAAACAAAAGCCTCATAATAGCAAATGCATTAAATGAGGAAAAAAAGGGACAATGAACCAAAGATCTCGACTTAGGTTCCTCGAGTTTTGCCTAGGAGTAATACCGCAAATTAAAAAAAAAAAAAAAACATTCATGTTTTCTATCGGAGTGCTGCTACAGGAAGTCCGCACGAATTGCACGACTAGTGCCGAGTGGATAAGTACAGACAAAATAAAATAAAAAAATAAAACAAAGCAAGAAAAAGTTCTTTACGACTACTTTTCGCATTTCTGATCCCTCCTGTGCAGCTCTTTCATCCTCCCGGCCATGTTCATGAAAACAAAAAAAAAAAGCTTTTACTGCACTAACGATTCGTCCATTCTCTCGGAGCATTTTGTGCATCGAAGAGAAGATAATCACCTGTCTCTCTCCCAGATGATCTGTGTAATACGTGTAAGGGAAGTAATTTGTAGACATATTTTTTTGGATAAAATACGTGTGTGATCAGGAATCTGTAAACTTTTTTTTTTTTGACAGTTTGAGATTACCCACTTTGCCTTTTATCTTCATTTGTATGTGTACCTAGAGATTTTTAACTAAATTGATAACATCTATTTTACCTTCATAATTTGTATGTGTATACTTTCGGCCTTTTGCAGCTTAAAAAATTTGGAAAAAAATGGCAAAGTAGCAGCCATGGCCAAAATGCAGAGTAAGGGGAGGTAGAGCTTCAATTTTGTGAGTGCAAAAACAGAGCATATGTGGGTGCAGCAGCCATGGCCGAGAATAGTCTGATGCTCATAGGTGAGAAATGCGGCTGATGCTCGTTGGTGAGGATGGTCTGAAAACACGAGGTTCTGTTTTAAATGAGTGTTAATTAGACATTTTATATCATGTGCTGATATGGAAGGTGTGTCATTTCGTGCTTTATAAGTTGAGTGCGTTGTAGCATTTTTCTTTCTATCGTCCAAAGAGTTGATTGAAGGGTTTGCGGTACGTAGGAGGCCTCATGGCTCATGCAATCAGTAAATCATGAGAATTGTGATCAACTATTATGGTACGGCCTTCATTTAAAGATTTTTTCTAACAACTACCTCCATATATATCCAAATCCATAAAAAAATAGTAACATGGCAAAACAACAACTAGCTAGCTAGCTAGGATCGGATTTTCATGAGAATGAGGCCAGAAAAAGGCAATTAGGATCATGAGGGAGGAGCCTAATTAATAGCGTATATATCCAGCGCTTAGAGGAGAGTAGGTTTTCTAGACCAATTGATGAAATATGTATTCCAACTAATTTAGTTATGAAGTCCCCGGTATGGAAATAAAGGAACAGAGCTTTCAACGTTCAAGAATCAGGGACCCAAACCATTCTCATCTATAATATATATTATAGATTGATATAATTAGAGTCAGTTAATGTTAGTTACATTTGACTCTGTATAACTACAGAGCATTCACTTGTAACTCAATAAAAATGTATTCATAAGTTTTTCATGGAATTTCTCTTCTCTTAGTCTGCTCTCTATTTCATCTCTCGATATTCTATTTCATGGTATCAGAGGTAAACTAGTTACACTTCTGTTTCTAATTCAAGAATGGGTACGTGATATTCCAAGTTGCTATCATCTACAGAATGGTGATTCACTGGGAACAATTTTGGTGTCAAACATCCTCGCTGGGGACAATTATCATACATGGAGCTGGTCCATGGTCATGGTGCTCAAAGCAAAGAACAAGATTGGATTCATGGATGGATCGATTTGTCAACCAAGTTTCACAAATAATTCATACAAATTATGAAAAAGATGCAACAATATGGTGTCTTCTTGGTTGATCAATTCTATTTCAAAGGAATTTGATTGTAGCATAATATGTGCGAAATCAACAAGAGATATGTGGCTGGATTTAAAGAATAGTTTTACTCAAGGTAATGGCTCAAGAATCTATCAATTGCAAAAAGATTTGTCAGTCTTGGTGCAAGCAAATTTGTCTGTACGACATTATTATATAAAATTCAAGTCTTTGTGGGATGAATTGTTGGATTATAATCAAGTTCCTACATGTTCATGTGGAGCCTTACAAAAGTGCAATTGTGGTGCAATAAAGGTCTTTCTGGGCCATCAAGATTGACAGCATGTGATGCAGTTTCTGATGGGTTTAAATGATAGTTTTTTCCATATCAGAGGGCAAATTATAATACTAGATCCTTTACCAGAAATAAACAAAGTTTTTTCTTTGGTGGTTCAAAAAGAAAAGTAAAGAGAAATTAGCAAGAATGGTATCATGGATACTATTGCTTTCATGAGCAAAATGCAAGATCCAAACACAGAAATGAGAAAGCTCAATTATGGAAAATAGCAGACAAGAAGAGAAAAATTGTATTGCATTCACTGTGGTATGAATAATCATTCAGTGAAAAAATGCTACAAGATTCATGGCTATCCTCTCGGATTCAAGCAAAATTCCACAAATAGTCAACAGAAAGGAAACTTTCAGGCATCTGCTAATCAAGTTTCGAGTCTACCTTTGAGCAATCCCTTTTGAGAACTTTAATCAATTGTCTTTCTCTCAAGAAGATTATCAAAAATTGTTATCTTTAATTCACTCACAACCTGATGATAATACCAATCATCAAGCAGCAAATGTCATTTCTAAATCTGTTGCTCATTCCACTCAAAGTATATCTTCTAATCCAAGTATTTCCTTAAGTGCATCAGCTTACACTTTACTGTCCCATAATACTTGGATTGTGACATAGGAGTTATAGATCATATTGTACATTCAATTGATTTTTTCACTTCCATTACAAAGATTCTAAATACCTCGGTAAAATTACAAAATGGTGACAATGTGCTTGTTACACATTCTGGTATAGTTTGAATATCAGAAATTTTAATCCTTAAAGATATACTTTGTGTATCATCTTTTTCATACAATTTACTTTCTGTGAGTAAACTTACTTCAACATAGAAATGTTTATTCATTTTTTTACTTGATTATTACTTTATTCAGGAGCATACCCCATAGAAGATGATTAGGATAGCTAGAAGAAAAGCTGGTCTATACATATTGCATAGATTAGGTGCTAGTTATGGTGAGGTTCAACCCAAATCAAATCTTATCAATTATGTGATAAATTCTAAAGTTTGGCATAGCAAACTAGGACATCCTTCCATGTCTAGGTTGTTTTTCCTTTCTAAAAATGTATTTGATATCAATTTTTAAGATAAAATTTTTTATCATTATACTGTTTGCCTACTGGCAAAATAAAAAAGACTCACTTTCCAAGTTCATACATATAATGAAAGTTTTCCTTTTTATTTTGTCCATTATAATATATGGGGACCCTTCTCTATTTCAACCCATAATGGATCCAGATTCTTTTTTATTATAGTTGATGATCATTCAAGATTTACTTAAATTTATTTAATGAAAAACATCCACGTGTTTATTCTATAATTTTGAATTATATCAATCTATAATAATATATAATGTCATCATTTTCACACGCATCATACGTCAAACCAACCTGCATGTGTCAAGGTCTTTAATTAATGTACGTAGCCTTGAAGTGTGACACGTACGCCACTATTTTTTGGATATTTTTTAGTTCTGCGGTCTCGGTCATGAGAACTGAATAGCAATTCTCTACAAACTATTTTCAGTTGACAGGACAAAGTAAGTTGATTGAGGTTTGCGTAAAGGACTCGTAATTGTCATGCACGTAGCATGAGGCTAATTAATTTGTCATGAAGAAACCTTTAGATAACTTATAAGGAAAAACCCGAAGTACCCGTGGTTACGAAAATAGATCCGATCCAATCTAGGTGACCGAGATAAATAATGGTAAAGAAGATGATGTGGGAGTACTGGTGGCACCCTCCCAAGGCCCCTAGCACTCTCGTACGCATGAATGCTTTTATTTTATTTTATTATTATTACATAGGGTAGTCACATATTTAATAGTGACCTCTTCTTAAATTTATTAATAACGTACTCTTCACTTGTGGCCGAAGAATACCATCATGATAACAATCAAGATATTTGAAATTTACAATAATATAAAAAGACTAATAATCCGCATGTACCAAAACACCAAATCAAATAAGTCAAAACTATAATCAGAAAACATCTAAATAGGCCTATAAATAAATAAATCAATCTAACAAGCCTATAAAGGATATAAACAAACAAAATAAATACATATTCGAGTAAATGAAATGAAGCAACTTCTGAGAATTCAATGCCGCAAGCCGCTGCTCCAATAAAACCATGTCGCACAACCTGATTTCCAGAACCCACTCCAGAAACATTAACACTTCCTGAGGTATATATGCTAGTCCACATGAATCTATTCTAAGTATACCTTTTAATAAATGAGGAACTTCCATCTGCCCTCACCATTCATGAGAGATCCATTACTACCCAAACAAGCCAAAAAATCTGCAGCCTTATTTTCTTCCTATATGAATGCTTGACTTAATTGAAGGGAATTAGCTCAAACGTTTTTCGTGAGATGAATGCATGTGGCCGCGCGTGCATTGTGCGATCTACCTTAATTCGAGTCACTTTCATTTATGTTCTCTTGGAGTATTTAGCTATCGGGGCACCTAATATATGTATACACACACATAGCTACTGATTAATCCCAGAAATTTATTTTTAAAAAGCGAATATAAAAAAATGGAGAAAAGTCATGCATATAAAAGGTTAGAGTAGAAGATCGAGAACAAAGAAAATTTTGAACAGGACTCATAGGAATTAAATTAATAAAGTAAGATTATTATGTGCTTATATAATGAGTACTAATTTTCTGTTCATATGTATATATATACACATGCAGGTACTCTCTGTGTGTGGGTATATTGTATATATTTAAAAAAACAAACAAGATAATTAATGCACTATCAATCAAATACTTGGAGCATATATATAACACTCTGAAGATGCTTCAATTCATTTAATATATCGCTATAATGATTTCTCTTTCTTAATTAAAGCTCTGCCCCCTCTTATAATAGTCTAATATTTTCTCTAACAGACCTACGTACTTGACTTGGCGTTATATATAGGAATCTATTATTATTTATTTTGGAGTAGTAGTTATGGTTATTTTAATACTTAAGCACAAATTTCGAGAAGAGATATGATGGGAGTTATTTTAATTTTTTTCTTGGGATTTTTTTCTTTTTTCTTTTTATAAGCTTTATAACAACTAAGATGAAATTAGATTCTTCACTAAATTCTTTGTGGAATTAGGTGCCACCGCACACTCCCTTAAATCTGTCTCTGATAATACTCGAGAGTCGAGACTTTATGGTGACCTAAACTTCTAGAACCACTGCATGGGATCAACAATTCCACCCATATTCATTGACCTTTAAATATATATATATATATATATATATCTTTAAATGATTATTTATCATGATATACTCCCAAGTCTCCTACCATGCATGCATAAGATAAAATTAGTTGATTTGATTCTCTCTATTTTACCTTAAAACAATTAGAATATGATTTGGAAAATGAAATAAAATTGGATGATTTGAAAAAATAAAATTGATTCTCTCTAATTTTCATCTTAAAATAATTAGATGATTTGATTCTCTCTATAATTAATTAGTCATGTATTTGGACCGAAAACAATTAATTGAGCTTAGGTAAGCTCCATGAGCATCACTAGTAGTTGACCCGTGAAATGCACAAAATTGGGTCGTGCATACAATATTCAAATTTAACAATAAAAAACATAATGTACGTGGCCTGGTTAATTTAATTTTTTTCCCAAGTATGATATTATTATATATATATATGACGAGAGAACGTTTCAGGTTATTTTTTACCCTGGTTAATTTGAGCCAACAATGCTATTAATGCCCCCCAACAATATTAATACCCCGACCCCTCCAAGATAAAAAAAAGCCATTACCAGTGTTCCACGATCGAGTTGTCACATCTTTACAGATACACATAAATGCTCACGAATAAATATTGATGGACGAATAAATTCCATTATTAGAACAAACAGTACTCATCGCAACTTCATGTAATGTGAGAAACTGTTGAAACTGCAGAGTACGGTTATGAGCATGAATATCTGCAGCAATAATCTAATTTTGTATTAGATATATGTTTCTTAGAAAATGCTTGGTTAGTTTTAACACTAGTTGCACAAACTCACTGCCTTTAATATATTGATCAGCGGCATGATCTGCAGCAATAACCTCATTTCGTATTAAATTTAATGCTCATTCTCATGATGATCATCTTGAGACTTGTGGAGAAAACTAAAATTTAACAAGGGGAGATAATTTTATCTTTCATTAAAACGTCACTACAAGAAAAATGAATTTTTCTGACCATTTGTTTGTGATGAAAATACTATTTGTGATCAAAATAGACTTATTTTAACTGTAAATAGTCATTTCGTTAGAATTAATTGACCACAAATAAGTAATTTTCTTGTAGTGCGTCTTCATATGGTATCCCATGCATCAAAGTTAAGTGAAATTGATATATATAACTCTTTCAAGGATTAAGATTATCTCGAGTTCTTATTTTAATATCAAAGTTTTAAGTGGACGAGAGATAGAGATGGCATAGAACTGATGACTTTAAGGCTTGGTTTGGGTAGTGAAAGTATCTGAGAATGTTTGTGAATAATAGTGAAAAAGTAATAATAGAATATTGAATAGTAATAAAAAATAGGTGAAAAGTAATGAATAGTAGAAAAAGTAGATAAAAAGTAATAATAAAGTAAAAAATAGTAGTGAGAGTATTTGAGAGTACCTCAGGTACTCTCGGTACCCAAACTAGCCCTAAGTATATACTACCTATATATATATATTGATCCTTTAATATTATTTGAAACATTTATAAGGTCATCACTAAATATTGTAAGGTCCATTTCACATATTCTCTAGCTCTCTCCCGGCCCAGTACTTGGAAGTTCACTCAAGAATTTGATGAAATTTTTTCCTAACTTTTTGAGAAGTGATGTAATTATAAAGAGATTTTATAAAAGTAAATATATGGTATGTTGTTAGATCTGTTTTATAATAAAAGTAATTTTAATTTGATATAGTACCGTATTAAACTACATCAATCTGTAAATTACTTTTGTGAAATTGACTAAAGTATTTATATAATTTGGCTTAATTGGCATTAAAATTTACCGTATACTTTATAAATATATATATATATATATATATAGCGAAGGTAATAGTGGTTTTGCTTGGGGGCAGTGGTTTTAAGTTGCGAGTGTCGTGATGAGTGCTGTGTCGGGAAAGAGTCTGGGGTCTCTCAATTCTGTCTAATGCTTCAAACTGATCATCCAAAAATATCATTCCCTTTAAGGAAAAGCCATCATACCGTTTGACATCCAGGCATTGTCGGGAACATGCAAACCGTCAGATTTCGGGAAAAGTATCCAGACCCGGTTCACTCGTGTATCATTGACATGGCAACCATGGGAGTCGTAGTAATATGTTATCCCAGATCTGAATGATAAAGATTGATTACATGTATCTCCATGTAAGCTATTCATTTTGTTCTCTTCTTTTATCTTCTGTACTGACTATCAAGGAGATGCTATAAATATGCAAATGCAGTTCTATGAAATCTACTTTGGCCTGGGACAAGATACTTTTCCGATGGCAGAATCATCTTTTAAAGTGCGTCATGAACTGACATACTCTTGATTTGCAATCTCCAACGAAGATTATTCATGATTAATTTGAATCATATATATATATTTATATATAATATAGTTGGCATATAGACTTGCAAGAAACTAATATTTGGCGAGTTTTGATCAGCTTTCTTTTATGATCTCTCGAGGGAGGAATATGCTAGAAAATGATATGGCATTATGGGCACTTTAATCATAAAAAAGATATTGTTGGAACTTGGTTCCAGAAATGATAAGCCTTCCATCATTGGAAAAATGCAAAGCGTAAGATGAGTGTGCATGGTCATGGAGTAAGCAAAAATCTTTGATTAAAATATTAATTGCAAAAAGAAAAGTTACTGTAATTGCCCTTCAATTTAATTATTTGGGGGATACAATTAATTGTAATCTGGCAATTTACTATATCAATTCATCCTCAACATGCAATCTCACTCGTATTGACATTTATGATCTTTCTGTCTAGCTATCATATAATACGTAACTGCTAACAACCGGCCATTTCATAAATTGGCTGCTATATGCAACAAGACACCTATTATATATATATATATATATATATATATATATATGTTGGACAGGAAGACCTTGAAAGGATTTGTTTATCTTTTCCTTGTTCCTAGTCATGATCACATTCTTGCAGGCCCTCGACTCATGCGCGCAGCAGTTTTACTTTTTGTTTTTAAGTAAGCATGGTAAGCATGCAACAGTTTGTGGTTAAGTAACAGTTAACCTAACAAGATGCACATACCAACGACAAAAAACTACTAGAGGCAAGAAGAACCTCCCCCAAAAAAAAAAAACTTGGAGTGAAGTACTGGAAAAGCTAGATCTTTGTCTCTCGTAGCTAAATAAACCAGGGTACGTACATGAAATGATATCAGTACTGATCAAAAGTTAAGGCCGAATCGTTACAATGCAAATTACGTCAAAAATAAAATCTAATTAATCAAGTAGCAACTGTTTCTCTTAGCCACAAGAGACTAGAGAATATTCATCAAGAGAGAAGAAAAATAATAAAGACAGACTCGGGAATAAGTTCAAAAGAAGATACTTCAGGAAATGATCGATATAATATATTATAAAGGCCATAAAATAGGTAGTACATGCTAAATAGATTGGAAATGCGACGTTGTTCATGTCAAATAGATATTTATGCATCTCGCTAGCTAGCTATTTGGTCTTCTCAGATGGTAAATTGGTGCAATTAGACGAAACAAAGATTTTGAAAAAGCCCATCTAAGATTTTCCCAATCGAAGTTCCAAATCTATATCCTCCTTTGAGTCGCCGAGGAGATCGACTTCCAAGTCTAACCTGGCAATCTCATGCTTCTTGAAAATCTTGCGGCCGCCTCTTTCCTTGAAACCATGATAAAATTCTTCGCCCCCATTAAATGACTTTTCACTCTTCAGTTTAGTTAAATCCATGCTTTTCGGACTCAAAGAGTCAAATAGGCTACCAACTAAACCCCACTTTTGCACTTCATTCGGAGAAGCAGAAGATGGTGAAGTTAATGGCGAAAGTGTACTGGGAGAAATGAAAGAAGGTAACGGGAAAGCATATGGTGTGAGCCTTGTTGAAGGAGATGATAATGACGAGGATGATGAGGGTGAGAACTTTGGGTTAGGGTTACAGTTAAGGTTGAGAAAAGGGTACTGACCGTCCCTTGGGGGTGACTGTCTCAACCTGGCTCTGTCTCTCCTATGGACATTCATATGGCCACCCAGAGCTTGAGCAGATTTGAATTCCCTTTTGCAGAAGCTACATGTGTAAGATCGTGGGGGCCATGAAAACCCATTAAGATAATCATCCCCATAGCTTTGGCAATCAAAATTCGCTGAATCTTTAGGCATGTTCGTATTGTCATTGATACAGTCCTTAATGGCTCTAGTATCAGTACTGTGGTCTTTCAAACTGTTGGTCAAGCTGTTCCTCTCCATGGTTGCTTTTGATGCAGCCAGACCTAGCAAGATCAAAACGACAATAACAGTCTAGCTAGCTCACAAGCATCATATCATCCAGAAAAGAGAATAAATAAAGGAACACATCTCTCAAAAGTTAGGAGAGAGAGAGAGAGAGAGAGATGATTTATAGCAGTACTGACCTGAACAAAAATGGGGATGATAGAAAAGTTAGGATCGTAATTTTGGAGAGAGTACAGATTTAAAATTGAAGCAAAGCCTGAAATACCTGAGCCAAAGTTTTAGATCCTATTGGAGGCCACCACTGAAATATCCTAAATGCTATGTTATGGCCACTACTTACTACTTGTGGAACCTCGGCCTGCCATGGGTTATGCTTTTTCGCCAAATCTAGCACAGAACAAGTGGATATATATATCCTTCACTCTTCTATAATTATGTCCGTCCAATATTATAATGCTTGTTTAATTAATTGGTTTAAAGAAACTTAATTAGGAGTGAGAGAAGATGAGGTGATCCTATTACGAGCTTGACCATACGTCGGACCCTGATAGGGTAATACCAGGGGAAAGTCAAGAGTATAGAGTGCATGATTCCAGCCAATCTCATGTTGAAAATTCCTCAAGCTTAATTAAGTAATGAGTTTAGATTTCATTTTCTTTTAATCACTCCAATAAGAATAAATAAATGACATTCAAGAATTCTAAAAGAACTTGCTCCGTAAAGAAAATGCAATATGATCCGCCAATATATATAAATGATCACGTCATCTTCTATTTTGTAAAGAAAAATGCTACTCACAACCGCCTTGGGGAACCCCTGCGATATCGTTCCGATGTGGCAAATGTGCAACGTCTTCGTTTGCTACTCCCTCGAAGACAGAAGGGCCAATATTGCAACGTCGTCGTTCAATTTCCCCTCGAAGACAGAAGGGGTCGGTTGGCCTCCTTTTCCATTTCGCCCATCTCTACGAAAACTATTCTTTTTCCTCTGTCTTCATTTCTTCCTCTTCTACATCTATAAAGCCCCATCGTCCTCCACGAAGTGGCCGCCCCATGAAGCCGAAGCCCGCCGCAGCCCAGTCTTCATCTTCTCCACAATCAATCTTCGTGGTCTCCGCGAACCCTCCTACACACGATCCCACGGTTTTGCAAGTCACTATCTTCGTCTTCTCTTCATCTTCTCCACGAAGGCACAAAGCCACTTCCCCTTCATCTTCTCCACAATCAATTTTCATGGTCTCCACCAACCCACGAACACCCAAAGTCACTGTCTTCGTCTTTTCCATGAAACCACAGAGCCACATCCCCCTTCATCTTCTCAAAGAATCCATCGAATGGCTAGCTTGGTCTTTTCCACAAAGCCCATTCTTTCTTCTTCTCCACCCAGATCTGAAATCAATGAACCCACAAGCCCAAATATGAAATCCCCTTCCCACAAAGCTCCGAAACCCTAACCCTAATCCTAATCCCAAGATATTTTGTGTAATCATCGATTGGGCCGAGTTTCAAATTATGCCCTTGCAAAAATTAGGTTAGTTTTCTCATTTTTCTGTCTTTTGGTTTTACTTTCTAAATATTTGGAAGTCAATAATTCTTTATCATACATTGTATATTTATTATACATTAACAGTGTGCCTATGATGTATAATTCTTGCATTAACTATTTAGCCATGTAATTATTCAAATCACAAGCCATATCATCGTTGTTAAGTTGCCAATTTATAAATTCCACTCATGTATGAGAGTAGTAGCATCTCTATGGAATACATAAAATAAAATTTTAGTATGATGTTTCAGCAAATTGTATTAAATTGTTACATTAAAATGTTAGTGGGATGTTACATTAAAATTTTAAACTGTTACTGTCATTGGGATGTTTATTGTTACTGTTATTGGGATATTTACTGTTACATTAAAATGTAATTTAATTACTAGAAGATGTATAAGATAGGTCAGTCGCCTTTTCCCATTACAGCATTTCTCGTAATTTTTAACTTTTGGTCTTCTTGATGAACTTCCATATTAGTGCCATACAAGGAGCAACTTGTCCTTTCTCTTTAAGCTATTTATATATTCTATTTGTAAACATTCTAAACGTGTATGCATATAAAACTACCGCATTTTTGTTTATGCTTGAATCCAAAAACCATGGTTTGACTTTGGGCTGTTTAGTAGAGTGAAAAGTTAGCATCAATTGGGATGACATAGTGTTGTACTTTTTGTTACACCAATTAGCATCAATTTAGCCAATAATTTTTTTTTCTTACAAAAGCTGTTTTGTATAGTCTCTCTCTCCAGTTTGACTTGATTGTTATTTTACTACATGTCAGGATGTCATCATCAATATCTTCTTCATCTTTTGCTAAACTTGCTTTGGCTACCATTCTATTTTTGTGAGGAGTAAGGCACACTGAGATACTCAAGTACTACAAAGAATCCAGGACGACCCTTCTTAGGGTGTCCATAGTACAATACAAATGCAACTACATCATTTGTACATAAAACATTTTTTTTATCATATAATGATTAGTATTAAAACATCTAACATTTGTTATATATATTTAAAATCATTAGGGATTGCCATACTACAAGTTTTTCAAGTGGGCATATAGTAATCAAGAGAATGAGTTCCAACTTTGAGAAAGAACCAATGAACTGCTAAGGAATGAGAAAGAGCTCGAGAAGATACTTGACGATATCGAAAGGAGAGAGATTGAGGTTATGAAGAAGGAGTTGGTGCTTCGAGATCAAGAAACTGAAATAAGGCGTTCACGCATACTACTTCAGTTATATTGGGCTTTTGCATTTCTAGTTGTATGTTGGTTGTTGCTTGGTAGTATCTAAGTAATTCCTGAATAGTCTTAGTAGTTCCAAAAATTTTATTGAAATTTTGGTTTTGTATTAGACTATGTAGTTGATATAGTTGATGTATGGATATTGAGCAGTTTGTAGAACTGTAAAACAGCGATGCATGGATATTGAGCAATTTGTTCTTATGAGTAGTTTGTTGTTTCACTTTGCCTATTGAGCAATTTGTAAAACAATGATGTGTAGATATTATTTGTTGATAAGCATGTTAGCATTTTTGTATGAGCTATTTGTGTGGATTTTGTTTCTTGAGAAGTAGTTTGTAAAACAGTGATGTATAGATATTGAGCATTTTATAAAACTGTTGTTGAGCAGTTTGTAAAATGTAAAACAGTGATGTGTGGATATTGGCTATTGAGAAGCAGGTTAATGTATGAGCAGTTTATTGTCGAGTGATGAGAGAGTGAGAGTGATGAGAGAGAGAGAGTTGCAGAGAGAGAGTGAGAGAGAGCGGCGAGAGAGAGAGAGAGCGAGAGCGAGAGTGATGAGAGAGAAAGCGAGAGTTGCAGAGAGATGAGAGAGCGAGTGATGAGAGAGAGAGTGAGAGAGAGCGGCGAGAGAGAGAGCGAGAGTGATGAGTGTACATATTGTACACTCATATTGTACATATTGTAAAACGGTTATTGTTAATATATCTTGTTCTCATATGCTTGTAATTTTTACTTCACTTTGCCATTGAGCATTTTTGTAAAAAGTGATGACATAAAATGCCAACCATGTAACTGTATTACACAAAATATAGTGACACAGAAATCATAACATGAACAAACTTGGCATAAATGTAGCTAATTAAAGTTCATGACCAAATTCGGCAACTTAATTTTTACTTTACTTTGGCCAACATTACATTTGCCACTACACAAACATCAACAACTTTAAAGCCAAAAAAATAATACCAACAGTGAACTCGACTCCCAACACACAAATACCACAAATGGCTTTCCAACACACAAAATACCAACAAATAGCTTCCTAATACACAAATACCAACAAATAGCTTCTCAATAAACAAAATATCAACAAATGGCTTCCCAATACACAAATACCAACAAGTTTGCTTTGCCCTGCAAAACATACAACATAGATTAAATCAGCTTTCAATATTACAACTAAAAATACAAGTTGTAACAACATTAAATGTTAGTATTATTAATATCATACTCAATGAATCATATCATTGTAGCGGTTGTGATTCACCCAACCCAAATTCTCCCGATTGTGATTCATTCAACTCAAATTGTATCTGTAAATAGTAAATAGCAAATATTATTGAGTTGTGTATAATACTATTAAAATATCGACAATACAGGAAATTCACTTACACTTTTTTTAGACCCAATCACCGTTTCTCGAGACTGGACATGTCAAACATTGGGAGTATCCATCTCCGAAGGGCTAAATAAACTCATGCAAGTGTCCATGACTAGTGTATCTCCTCTATCTTGCTAATGAACAAGTCACAAATATCAATTAGCATTTTTGTCATATTTGCATTAACAAATGGTAAATAAAACTCTTTAATATTTAAAATATGCACATATTTGTGTTTTCTCTTCACTGGTGCTCTCTTTGTCTTCGCTTTAACTTTCTGCATGTTTTTCTCCATCCTCAATACTCTCCTCAAAGATAGGGTCTACCTTTCACTCTCACAACGTTCGAATTGAGTACTTGCTTTGAATTACTAACTGCAATTGTATCCTCTGTTGTACAACTAACATTTGAACCCGATAGGGTTATTGATGAGGGTTCTTGGTTAGCACGATATAAATCAATCATTGCAAACAATTTTATAGTTGCATCCTCAGTATGTTATTTCGAACCCACTACATGAGTAATTATGTAATAATAGATATCAACAGACTTAGATATCTGTTAGCATTTGCTCGCTGATACCCTGCGTCATAACTACTATGGATTAACGTGTACCTCCTTTTGATGTCCTTCATCCATTGATCTAAAATGTATGTATCTGGTACAGACTTAATCCTGTTACATTTGAATACTGTCAAAATGTGCCTACACAATATTCATCTCATCTAAAATAATCCACATGAACATTTTGCAGCTGTATCTTCCTCACTAAAATCCACATAGTGTGTAACCGGCTTAGTGAATTTTTTCACACGAACTTAATCCTTTATAAGATAGGTTTTTATTGTACCATCACGCTTAAGTAACTCTGGATTCATATCAATAATGTTGGTAATTTGCTATTGAACTTCCCTAAATTTAACATTTGTGTACCGATCTTGAAATCTCTTTTCAATTGGAGATCTAGATAAATAGGGAATTGTGACACTAAATGAGTGGAAGTCTGTGGAAGTTTCATTCTCAATTGTTTTTTTCAATGCGTTGTCAAACTGGTCTACAAACTCTTTCAAGTTTGTCTTACCATGAACATAACCATAAAAAAATACATTCATGCTCTCGCTCCACTGTGTAATACTCATTCCAGCCTAAAATAAGTTTTTCAAGAATACCGATACCCCATGCTCACGCTCATCACATAACCTTTGTAGCCAGACATTTTCATGTAAGTTGTACGTGGTGATTAGCTGCTCCTAACATATTTCAAACTCTTCAACATTTTGCGTGTCATACACACATTTCATCAAAACAATTTTCATGCAACTTTTGTAAGAACCATGAGAGCCAAGTTTTTCAAGGACTTTCTTTAGTATATGTCACAAACAAAATTGATATCGGCTTTCTGAGAATACAATGACAATCGCATTTTTTTTTGCTTTGTCCTGATCTGTGATTATAGCTCTCGAAACTATACCGTCCATACACTATAACCATATCTGGAATAACCACAAAAATGTTTCCGTATCCCTACTGGATATCAATCCTGGTCCCGACAAAGGTGACTGGCCGTGGTGGTTTACACCAACAAATGGTGCGAGGGACATATCATATTTATTCGTCAGATACATTGTGTTGAATGTGATCACATCACCGAATTACTAATATGTTGCCTTACTAAGGGGGTCTACCCAGAGACATTCTTTAACCTCCCGTCATCATCTAAATCCATCAATGCAAAAAATCTAGAATTTTTGTATTGCATCCTTCAAAAATACTTTCGAAGCATTCCAGCGCCACCTTTCTCAAGTCATAGGTGTTTTACCATGTTACAGTTGGAGGTTCTAGAATCCATCCTCGCCAATGACAAGACTGCCAAAGCTCTTATTTATTCGAATGCCAGCCAAGGCATTTGTATCTAGAACTCTTTTTACGATCTCGCTAACTTCTCTATAACAACGAAAGAAATATGATTTCTGTGGACTAAGGCCGTGATTATGGATGTTATGCACTATTGTCAACTGCACCTTTCCCTCAACTTTTAAGGTATTAATTTTTACTTTACATTCTGTCTTTCCTGTCGGACGTGGTTTAATGACATTCAACATTCTATTCCGGGCCTTTCCACTATGGGCACAAGCAAGGGTGCCATACTAACAGTCACATTGTCAGCCTTTTCACTCATTTTTGTCATCATTTCAAATTCGCATTTCTTACCATATTATTTATAATAGCTCAATTAACTCTTCAAAAGAATTAAATTCCATCATCGACTTTGGCTCCTCAATCGTATCACCACCATCCATTTAGACACACTCAGGTGTCCCAGCACTGTCATCCTCCATTTCTTGTGAATCTGGTATATTTTATTTACTCTCTTCATCAAACTTAGAGGATGTACATGGTGCTTCCGTTTCCTTACAATTGGGTGGATCCTTTGTATGAACTCTTAAGCTAGTTGTGAAGTTTGTAGTGATGAAAGGAATTTGAGGTCCCATCTCATATTGAAATTGGTAACTAACATTCTGCATAAAGTACAAAAATGAATGCAATTAAACTTTTACAAAAAGCATATTTATTAAAAAAAAAAATTAACAAAGTTGCATCACCACCTGAATGCTGATTGGATATTGGTTGCCATCTGGATATGGCATAAAGGCCAGTGACCATGTAGGCAGTGGTCTATGCCAAACATACATGTAATTTGAAAGGTTTAGAGCAGTTGTTGGGATGTCCTAACATAAAAATAAATAAATAAATAATGATAAGCAAAAACCATGAAGTTGATGTAATCAACCAATAAACATCAACTCAACACATTCTAACAAATTTTTAAAATAATATCACATATGCACTTAGAATATTTAAGCTAGATGGTGTTAGTCTAACTGAGTGGTCTTCTCCTTTTTCTATGCTAACAATCCCAAGGAAAACTATATGTAGAAACAGTAAAAGAATACCTTCTGCAAGAACAAAAAGACAATCACCAGATTAAGTTGATCATGCTTGGGAAAACAAAGGTTAGAGGCATAAGTGTAAATGACCCAAACAAGTTAACAAAATAATTACATGAACAATTAGCATGTGCAATGAATTCTATTATTAGCAAAATAAATTGATTTTTTGCAAAACAATTGAAGAATAAACTCTATCATTTGAAAATCTCTTAAAAATTTAACTATGAAATGGTTTTGTTTGAACAACCTAGTCTCTAAACCCCAAAATCAACTCACTAATGCTATCAATCACCTTTATTATTAGAAATTTAGAACCTAATATGAAATTGAACGAGCATTCTGCAAAAAATGGACTATGGAATAAAAAAAATACAGTACTATTTTCTTCCACATGCCTGCTTCAATTGATTTATCTCACAGAATATTTCTTGACTTAATTATCTAAATGTCTTCTTGTTCTTGCAGAGGTACTCTACACCAACCCAAACTATTCATTGTTTGATGAAAGCCTACCCATTGAATCATAAGAGACCCTTTTGTTCACATTATATACTCTACATGATTGTCTTCTTGTTCTTAATATGATGTCTTCATGTAGTTAAACATGGGAATGTGCCATTAATCCTGCAGGATTGTCTTATTGCTCTTAAAAGTCAACAAAAACAGTATGCGAACCTTGTGGCACGAAGCCAACAAAAACAGACCATTTGCAGTACCACATTATCTATGCAAAAAGAGACAAAATAAAATAATAACATCTATAAAATGCGAACCCTGTGGCAAAATTAATGGAGATAACTGGTACAGTAAGTTTCCTACTTCCTACACTTTTTGGCCGGCCTCGATGAACCCTATGGCTCTGGAGCCTTTCTCTTTAACAACTAAAAATGCTTATAAAAGTTTCTAGCCAACAAAAACACCACATACGAAGACGACGACGTGGGATGTCTTATCTGAAGCTAGCCATGGAGATATGAAGCCAAAGAACAGAGATGGAGGAGATCTCACAGCTGTTCGCACGAAGACTAACAGATCTACTGGTTTTTCTATACCCAAATTCATATGCCTCGAAGCTCAATATCTTCTTCTTCCATTGTTTTGCATTTCTGTTGATTTTTTGTTCTAAAATGTAAAACATTCCCTCCTTTTTCGTCTTCGTTCGATTTTCTTACATTTTTTTTAAATAAAATAAATCAATTGATGTGGCATTAACTCACGTCAACCGATTCCCCAAAGGGTGTGTGGCTTGGTTGGCTATAACAATATTATTTTGTACTTATATATAAAACTAAGGGATAGTCAACGGGTTCTTTTGACTTATATATGTATATACATATATATATGTATGTGTGAGTATCAGATATAATTTAAATAATTAAATTTATATCTTTTAATTAGTTTAAATCTATTTAGAAATAATAATTGTTTAATCTAATATTCTAAATTTTATTTTAGATAGTTTTAGATAAAAGTTAAAAGTCGAATAAAATATTGTTAGAATATTATTTTTTTAATATTATTATTGTTTTTGAAAAAATTGAATTATTGATTGTATTTTGTGTGAAAATTTGATAAAGTTATAATAATAAAATGAGATGAGTTAAGATAGTTTCTCAATCCAAACGGATCTAATTAAATTCAAATTTTATATCTCTATATTTTACTTTAAATTTTTTTTAGAGGGGATTGATTTTTGATTAAGTAATTGTTACTTGTAAGGAGAGTAGGTGAGTACGTGGAAATGAACTGTTTGTACTTCCAAGTCTAACCTGGCAATCTAAAATGTAGTTAGTGACTTCCAATTTCTTGTAGTGACACGTGGTTCCTTAGAAATTGCTAAGATATCCTAAAATGAATATTTGTTATTTTTCCAGAAAGAAGAGAGAACGGGAGGATATTTAAAAATTCTATATATTCACCATTTTCTGAACCAATCCCTTGGACAATTTTTTGTGTGACATTCAGTAATTGGATGATAAGTAATGAATGAAATAAATAATTTTTAATTATGTAATATTACATTAGAAGATAATAGAAAGATAATCGATCCAAAAAAAAAAAATAGTGCATAACATTTCTTTAAATAAAGAGTAATGTTACGTACAATCTCTATTTAGAGACTGCAATATAAGTTTAAACAATTTTATCTTTAAAATTTTTTAAAATTATAAAAATATCCATCTTAAAATGATGATTTTTCTTATTTAATAAAAAGCTTGCATATACAATCTCCAAACAGAGATGGTAAATAAAACTTTTCTTAAATAAATCTCCACTCAACCCATCAATTTGAAAAGTGGTTATATATACTCAACTCCCAAGGCCAGGTCATGACAAGCTTGCAGGTATTCATAACAACGGCATCTTCCCTTTTAACTTTGAGCACAAATGAACTAGACAAAACATGATCTATGGTAAAAGCATGCCCTTAAGTCAATATACTAGGTAACTAACTGCATGCAACATCATGTTGCTCCTGCACCACGTTCGTGGACGTACTGGTGCAATATTGGATAATGGATACTTGGTCATGTTATATATTGATCACTTATATTTATTTATTCTTTTATTAAAAGAGTAATTTTTAATGTATTTATATATATATTTTTTATTTTTAAAATATTTAAATATATTAAAAAATATAAATAAAAAAATAAAAACACACAAATGGCGGCATATCCACTAGTGAAAACTGGACGTTAGCCCAGCACAAAGTCCAAAGAAAAATTTATCAACGACCACCTTGAAAAAAGATGCATGCTTAGTATAAACAATTGATTACTGCTAAAAATTAGCTAGCAAGGAACCACCACCTAGCTTAATCGAGCCAAAAAGGACACCTGACGAATTACATGGATATAGTACTTACCTTTACAAGTTAACCATGGAGGTATTACAATATGGGTTTTCCTATATAATTTTTATCATACTCTACATTTTAATTTTTTTTAATTTTTTAATTTTTTTTTTTTTGAGTTTATTCTTTTTAAAATATTTCAAATTTTTTATTCACTATTCATATAAAAAAATTTTGATAAAAAAAAATATAAAGTGTAGAGTATGAGTGAAGAGTAGGAGGTTGAGAAGAATTTTGTTACAACATTTCCTTGGATAAAGAGAAGAAACAAAAATTAAAAAACCTAAAGTGAATGAATTAAGAAATCAAGAAAAGGTGTTAAAATATTTTCTTGCTATCCGGACCTAGCCAGTCTTTTGTCTTTTGCCTGCCAACTAAGTTTCCGATCTCCGACTCGGAGGAAAATTGTCACTCTGATTCTGACTCTAACTTCATTTATTGGGCTAACTCAAGGCCTTTTTTTTTTACTTCTGGACTCACCAAAACTCAATTCCGAATCTATAAAAAAATACTGAAAAAGTAATAAAAAAAACTTAAATACAATAGCTCAAAAATTAAATAATATGTAGCCACAAATTATAACAGTCTCATTTATTACAACACTGAACACTGACTTAGAGATAACTACATAAACACTAAGCACTGTAAACAATTAACAACATGTGCACTTGTGTAGCAAGGATTTCACTCAATGGTCATACCTGAAATCAAGATAGAAAATCGCAATTAATACAACGAAAAAAAAATGATAATAAAAAATTGAACATGGTAAAAGTAGAATATGATTCTCACTAATAAAGGGGGTTCTCAATAATTCATAATCCCTCAACTCCATCTTAACTCTCAAGAGGTGTCTGTCTCAGACTCTCAGTCATCGACAATTATATTGGGATTCATAATTATATTTATAAAATTATAAAAAGTAGAAGTTAAATAAATGAAACATTAAAAATAATTAAATAATCATTTAAAAGCATATAAAGTTCCCAATTCAAGCCTATAGCTCTCAGCATCAATGCCAATGGCATCTAGTCCAATTGGCGTTTCACTTATCCAGTTTTGTATGCAAACGAGAGCCTCCACAATTGACGGTGACAATGAACTCCGATAAGCATCCAACATGTGACCTCCAGTGCTAAAAGTCAACTTTGAAGCAACCGTAGTGACAGGAATGACTAACACATCTAGGATTATAGGAAAATGATTGTATACTTGGTGGAATTAACCTTCCACCAAGTTAATAACTAAAATACACCACTAGGTGCCTCGACAGCTTCTATAAAATATCGTTCAACCTCAAACGTACACTACATAATATTTCTCGTTGTAATCAGTTGATGATATTGCTACATAATAAGATAGCTTGTACCCTCTCTATCATCTAAAGAAGATGTCGACCCCATCGGCCTCGAATGTGAGGAGCTACCAGCTGCGGATGAAGGCTGATCACTATTGTTGTAGTGACTGTATAAGTCATCAATATCACTTTTTAGCACTTTAATAAACTATGCAACATTCACTGCCTCGAGGACGGAATTATCCAAAATTCTATAACGGCCAACTTAAATTAGGGGTCAAGGATCACAACCACAAATAGTAATCTATTTATCTTCTCAATATTTCTTCAATATTTATCATATTTGATCTTCATCCTCGTAGTAATAACAGATAACAATCCCCTAGAGTCAGTATAACTATTTTTCAAATGGAAGTGAAGCCTCGAGAGCTCGCTGAAGTACAAATTTATAGTCGTATATTTGGATAATTGTCAACTTTCTCAAACACAAATCTTTTAGTTTCATTAACTCATGCATTTTAACCTTGATACTATTGAATTCATAAAGGTTATTGAGTTTTAGATTAAGTTTAAGAACTAATAAATTATGGCTCTTGATAAGTAGAATTGCTTTGACACACTAAGTAAAGAACAATGCTTCTTCTCTCCACCAAAGTATAGTCTGAAAGGTATTTCATCACTAATATAACTATTTATGAAGGGTCTCTAAGCGCATGCATTGAAGTCGTTAACTCAAATATGAAGGCAACCCGAATTTTTTCCTCAGTGGCATTTCCACAAACACCTAGAGTATATAGTATAATTGATATATTATATAATTATAATATAATTTTTTTCTCACTAAATCACTACAACCGTAATACCATTTCCTCAATAGCAAATACATAATATATAGTATAATTATAATATTATATACTATATATAGTATAATAATTATAGTATAAATGTGAATTCAAAAAAATCAAAACCCTAAAATTCAAATAAGAGGAGTTGGAACTTGGACTTACCGTTACCAGTTGGAGTTAATGGCGGCAGGACAAGCCAACGAAGGGATGCTATCAACGATGGACCTAAACTTTGGATGACAGCATGATGACGATGGAGGGGGAGAGGGCCTCTGGAAGGATAGGGGACTAAGGGGAGAACCGAGAAAGAAAGTGGTAGTTGCGGAATAGGAGGGGGAGATAAGAGAGAGGGAAGAAGAGATGAAGGGAGAGCAAAACGACGCCGTTCCACTTGCAATGGAACCACGTTGTTTAGTTCTTTTTTTTTATTTTATTAAAAAAAAAAACCAAAAGTAAAACGACGTCTTTTTAAATCTGAATTCTTTTTTTCCCATAAAAGTCGAAGTCCAACTTCGTTGGAGGCCGAGGTGGAGGCAGAGCGAAGGTCAACCAGAATCGGAGGTTTCAGAATTTTACACAACCCTAGTGCCACTAGCTGCCCTTTAACAAATGGATGGAGAGAGCATCATTAATTTGAGATTCCTTTTTGTGGAAGGGTAGCTCACTTAATTAGTCACTTGGGTGCCAATGTTTGTTGCTTGGAACATTGTTTACCTTAATTCCTTTTATTTGACACAGTAATTGGGATGGTACGACTGCAGGATTGGAACCGCGCGACCGTATGGTCAAACGTACATGATGATCTGTACTGGAACCTTATATTTGCACCAATGAGGTGGACCAATCTAAATGGTCTACTTAGCTAGTAGGTAGGTTAGAACTTACTTGATAGAAGTCGAGATTTTTGGAACATTCTTAGTTTGTCCTGGCTGGTACCCGTTCTTGGACATGGGAATAAAAACCCTGGGTCTCGACTCTCTGGACTTCTGTAGCATGGTCTGCGCGTGACAAAATTAATTATTAGCTTCGAGGCAGATCAGCCGGTTCGTCGTTTTACATTAAAAACACTATATATATATATA
>QEOT01122914.1:25907-37230 GCA_003123785.1 Pterocarya stenoptera
GACCATTTTCAATCATTCAATGAAGCTTTAGTCTCACTATTTCATAGAAAGAAAATCTCAGTGCACCAAGATTTCCTTTATCATTTTCCGGTAAAAAAGAGAGAGCTTTATTAGACAACCCGTTTAGAAAAAAGATCCTACCCACGTTGAGCGAGATTTTCTGAAAGACCTGCAGCCAGTTAGATGCAGCCATGCCATGCTAAATGCGGCCATGATTCCCTATAGCCGAAATTGCAGGTTTTACCTGCTTAATTTACGACACGGTGTATGCCGGATCTTCTACTCAGTTTAAAGAAAAATGTGAGCTGGCTGCAGGCTTTATAAGGCTTATATAAAAAGAATAACTACTGTTAATTCTATTTTTATCTAAAATCCATAGAAACAGAATAAAGAGATGAGGTGTATAGGGGCAGATGAATCGTTGATGGACGTTGCTACTGCTGAATAAGAATCAAATTCATCATGCCATTGCCATTTTCTTTCTGACTCATCAACTTTGAACATCGCTTCTCTGGCATGATGAAAACATTCCCATGTATGATCAGTCAGCTCTCTGGATCACGACTTTTTTCTAACGCAGACACAGACACAGGCGTGCTGATCTACTGGGTAAGACTAAATTGAAGTTAGCTAGCCACTGCTAGCTAGATTCACTAATAATAATATTGGAGCACGTTCTTATTGTAAAGTGCTTTTGTGGGGGGAACGAAATCACAGATCCTTGCAATTGGCAAGTTCTTTACATGCAAGACACTCGTGAGCTTCCGGTTCAGGGAGACAGGTCGATCTATTAATTGATCATCGCGCGCCTAAGTTCAGAAATCCAGAGATTTGTTGCTTTGCCATGAGACCTAGCCTATTGATGATCAGAGTTGGAATAAAACGTAGGTTCTCCCTTGATTTTAAGCCCATTAAATTCCAGCCTTCGTTCCAGCGCCCAACACACACCTGGCCAACTTCAGTAGCACTTCATGCCAAATATCATTTTCATTTGCATGAATTAAATCTGTAACGTTTGTGTTCAGAATTAATAAATGTGTTGTAACTTTTTTAACTATACATAACTATTTAGATAACATGAGGCTAGAGCTTAAGACTCATGGAGACACGTTGATCAAAATTTAGAAATAATGATTTGGTTTGCTGGTGGAAGAAGTACATCTATCATGTGGAAGACATACGGAAAAAAGAAAAATTTATATTTTTAAGTTGGTGGGTAGAACACACTTAATAAAGTATTTATAATATGACATAATTTGATTTAGATGGTAAATTTTAAAATTTGAATCTTAAAAATATAATCTTACCATTTAAATTATGTGAAAAATATACTCTACACATGCACCTACTTGAAAATAAAATAATTTTTTTTAAAAAATATATAATATCCTAACCGATCTCCATTTCTTTTCTTTAAGAAAACAGATCTAGATATTAAGGACTGGTTCATCTTTATGCGAGGAGTTCTGCTACTCATCATCCCACACACCACACATTATTTTTATTTTTATTTATTTTTTTAGTTTTATTCTTTCTAAACTAGTTGATTTTTTCTACTTATTATCCATACACTACATATTTAATAAAAAATAAAATAAAAAATTATATATAATATTTAGTGTGAAAATTATGAGTATAATNAAAAAATATATAATATCCTAACCGATCTCCATTTCTTTTCTTTAAGAAAACAGATCTAGATATTAAGGACTGGTTCATCTTTATGCGAGGAGTTCTGCTACTCATCATCCCACACACCACACATTATTTTTATTTTTATTTATTTTTTTAGTTTTATTCTTCCTAAACTAGTTGATTTTTTCTACTTATTATCCATACACTACATATTTAATAAAAAATAAAATAAAAAATTATATATAATATTTAGTGTGAAAATTATGAGTATAATTTTTCTTATTCGAGTGGTGATAATTTTTATTGTACTGGGAAAAGGCATGCCCAATGCCTACAGTGAAGAGTGAACAACCAATTGGGCTCACTTGCCTGGACCCAATTAAACCAATTATTTGCAACCGAGCCTTTCAAAAAAATTGTGGTTTCCATTACACCAAGGAAAGAATTTTGTGGTTTCCAGCCCAAACCCAAGTTTTCTGGCCTTCTATTGATCGAATTATCGATATTCCGGCCCAAAAAAAAAAAAAAAAGAGAGACCATTGGATCAGTAGAAAGTTGCCCAATATCTTCCTCTGCACTTGTTCATGAATCACTGTGTTGCGAAGTAAGAAGACTTGCATCAAAGGGTTCCACAATGCCCATCACTTTACAGATCCAAGAACAACATAAGCAGCTAGGAATCAATATAAAGTATTCTGCTTTAATCCCGAAAAGAATAAACCAAGAAAGGGGGAAAAAACGAAGTGAAAGGAGGGGGGAATTTTGTTATGATTTATTAAGCTCTTTCAACAACATAAAACTTTGCACTTCATGAAATCAAATCACATGTCACTCTAGTTATGAGTCAAGGCTAAACATTCAACAAAGCTCATTCTTTCTTCTCCCTAAAATGCACCAGAAAGCTGAAGCTGGAAATACTCCAACTCTTTCTCCAACTCGAGGTTCTTCCTCCTCTCATTCTCCAACTCCACCTTCAGCCTCTGAATCGTATGAGTCATCTGCTCCTCGTAGCTCATGTCCTCAAATGTTTGCTGACGATACTGACCAATCAGAAAGCACACTGTTGCCCTCTGCTCATCCAAGCTACTCTTCAAGGCAAACAGACCCGCCAGGAACTCTTCCCTGTCAAAAATCCCACCGCTAACCTCAGTACCCTGACCTACATTTGCATTCTTCCACTGACTAATAGGACCGCCCAATACTCCTTGTGTCTCCTCAACAACATGACCCGAAGAACTTGGAATCAACTCGCCTGCAGATACGGTACCCGACTCGCCTTCCTGCTTGTCTTGAATTATAGTTTCGCTGCCAAACCGAACTTGTTTCACGACTGAGTCGTCTTGGGACTCTGTTGGGAATACTGGCTCGAGTTTAAATCCGTCCTCGTTCAAGTTCCATCCACTAATCCTTCTCTCTTTTGTCTTCCGCCTCGCTGAGTCATCCTCCTCCTCGTCCTCATCATCATCGCCAATATTCTTGGTCGTCAACCCCGCATGTATAGCCTTTCTTTCTTTGAACCTTTCTTCAACGCTAGGCAACCCCTGCAACACATTCTTTACGAGGAAATCACAACTCTTGCAATTCTTGAAGAATGAATGCTTCAGCAGCTTCTCGGGAGAGGGCCTCTTTACTGGGTCTTGATCGAGACAGGAAGCCACCATGTCTTTGAAAGCCTTCGAGAACTTCTTGTTCTTGTCCTTCTCTTGTTTTTCATAGTCTGCGAATCGAAATCGCCTCGTGATCTTCAGGAGCAGAGACTTTGAAGGGGGAAGATGGGACAACGGAGGGCGTCCGTGGGCCAATTCTAGTGCGGTGATTCCAAAGGACCATATATCAGCCTTGAAACTGTACCCGCTGTGCGAGTGTACCACCTCCGGCGCCATCCAATAGGGCGTGCCCGCAACATCAGTGAGCATCAAAGACGACGATGAGGACCCCTCTTGAGTCGAATTCGGCTCGTAAATCGAGGCGGAGACACCAAAATCTGCAAGCTTAACTGACCCGTTCGAATCTAGAAGAATGTTTCCGGCCTTGATGTCTCTGTGAAGGTGTCCTTGGTTGTGAAGATAGGACAAGGCGTTTAGGATTTCTCTGAGAACAATGGCAATACATGGCTCGGTTAAGCCGTCTGGGAAAGAAGATGAAATGATGGATTGTAAAGAGCCAGCAGACATGAATGGCATCACGACCCAGAGGCGACTTTGAACTGTGAAGGAACAGTATGCGTTGAGGATGTTGGGGTGGGAGAGAAGCGACATGATCTTCGCTTCGCGCCTAACATCGTCGAAACTAGCCCGAAATTGATCAAGATCGATTGATTTGATTGCCACTACCGTGGAGTTCATGGGCACGCATATGGCCTTGTAGACAATAGCGCTAACCCCAACGCCAATTTCGTCAATAATCTTGTAGGAGATCGGGTCCAGTGGGTATTGGACCCTTTTCGGCTCTTCTTCTTCGTGAACCATGAATCCACGTTGATCTTTGGATGGGGTTTGGATGAGGATTCTTGAAGAGATGAGGAAGCAGAGAAAGTAGAGATTTTAGCGGTTTTCTTGTGAGGGTTGAAAAGCAGAGGCACTGTTTGAAGGGCGGTGATATGCTTTGAACTGAGCGTGAGACGATGCATGTGATCTCCAATTGCTTTATTTATAACATGTGCATTCGTTGAAGTGCGCGTGTGCACACACGCGGAATGGCTTCTTGGTGCTTCTAATGCAACTGCAAAGATCAATAACTATCTGGTTTCAAAGCGATTCATCAAGAATTAGAAAGCTGAAGAGATAGATAGATTTCTTGGAAAAGATAGCAAGTGCATGCAACTAAACTAGTGATTAGTTTGTCTTTGACATATCGAATGTCTTTTCTCTTCTTCTGTGGGAAAACTGATCTTGGATGATCCAATCACCCAAAAATGCAAGAAGATTCAACAAAGGGCAATAACTCTTCAGATAAGAAATTAAACAGAATAATCACTTACTTTCTTCCTTAATAAAAAAATTAAAAAAAACAATCTTTAACACCATGAATGCAAATCTACGCGTGGTGAATGAATCTATTTTTGAATTTGTTTACTCATATGCCTATTATATATCAAGGGTCACAAACAGCAAATTTTCTTCCAATATGGTTTGACCCGGGAGTTCAATTATGTTGCTGGCCACCACAACGATAGGATTAATCCCCCCCAAGTTACGGACCATATTATTTGGTAAAAAAGAAACAGTTGGGATAGCAAGTTGTCCAATCTAGTTGTACACTGAGAAGGGAACACAACACCGGGAAAAACATAACATTAAAACAGACAATCTTTCCCATGAACTGATCGAGTTACAGATCGAACAAAGACATTATTGACACGATTAACATGAAAATATATAATAATTATGGACTACTAAACAAGTTCATATCTCATTTGCCAACGAAGAATGACAGACCCCAAAAACAAGAAAAAAATACAGCTTATAACAGACAATTGAGTGACCGCTGGTTGAATGCGTCCCTTGTCCTTCCGTATCATCATGCCCTCCATTATTGGGAGATTTATATATAAGATATAGCATGAGATGAAGACTTGCACAAACATCTTATCCCAATCGCCAACAAAGATCATCACTCTCAGAAGTCCACCAACGAGGGCAGCCATGTTCAAGATGATTAGGGCAACCATAGGAAGAAGAAACATGGTTGATGTTTGAAAATCAAATTTTCCCATTCGGTAGAGCTTGACTTGTTCATCCTCCTCAACTTTGTTGGTGGGCATGAAACTGGCTTCTCTCATTCCCATCCGCTTCATTATAGCATCTAAGCTTCCATATAAGTGAAATGTAATGGACTTTATCATCCATATTCTTTGTTCATTGATCCATGTTTGGAATGATCCTCCAGTTGTTAGGACCTCATATAAATGTTTAGAGAGGGCCGATAAAAAGATGAACCCAAATATAACAAAAAATGGGTTTGAGGCCTGTGACACAATAGATCATGTATATTAGGCTGCGTACGGTGAACCTTTTGTGTGAAGTAGTAAGAGGGCATCGAAAATACGGGCAAGTGTTCTTACCTTAGGGTACAAGGCGATGCCGTTGAGTAGACACAGCTGGGGAATAATGGCAAAACACCATACTGACACGAAATAAATTAAAGGGAAAATTGTAATTTCTCCGTAACACATGCTCTCAAGAAAAGACATTCTGGGTGGTCCATATATAAAAGGGCAGAACTTTGAGAAACCGACTTCTACAATCCCGGAGCTCCATCTGATGCCTTGAGTCAAGAGGTCGTTCAATTTCGTGTTGCCACTACCCAAGAATTGTGGCCTAAATGGATTATTATAATAAATGGAAGTCCAACCTCTGCAATGTAAGATGAATCCTGTGAAGAAATCTTCCGCCACAGACTCATATAAGAATCCAACCTGCAAATGACAAATCCAAAATATTTTATGTGAAATGCCATCGATTAACAATTCAAATAATAACTACAGAAAAAGGAAAGAAATTTTCATGAGGATTACTTGCCTCTTTACCCCATTTAGTGTCGTTCTCATATGTACAGGAGGCTAATAATTGAGCATCTTTTGGCAATCCAGGCTGTCCCTGGATCACATTAGGCTTGTAGTTTCGGCCAAGGGATTGGATTAATTCATTGGATGAACCAAACGTCTTCTTAAGTTTCTCGATATCAATGTCTGGAGATTAAAGTGCATTTTTCAGTATAATTGTGCCAACAGCAATGGATGAAAAAAAAAAAAAGCAGCAATAGACGAAGAAGTACTGCAACAAACCTTCTTGTATGGCGCATCCACATAAGGACGCCCTCTTGATATAAAAGCACGTACCAGACAAGACGGGTCCCTTAAGCCCATCTAGACCTTCCCAAAGCACCTAAAACGGATAAAAAGCAGAAAGAGAAATCTCAGTGATATGATCTCCAGTCTGTCTTGATCTAGTTATTAAAGATTCTAGATGTGTATGTAAGCTAACACTCGGATTCTATTCCCATACCGAAAATGTTGATCTCAACTGACTGTCATAGATGTCGTTCTTGTTGATGTTGTGGAATCTCTGAGGGAATTGAACAAAAGCGAGCGAGGGTGAGATCTTAGGATCAAGATAGAAACACATTGCTTGCCTTGCTGATGTCGGATCATTGCAATACATGTCACAATCCAGCACTAGTATGTAGGGAGAATTGCTTATCACACTCGATACCCGATGCTGCAATTATGTTAGGCTTAAGTTATTTATTCATTGATGATATTTAGAGAGAGAGAGAGAGAGAGAGAGAGAGAGAGAGAGAGAGAGAGAGGTCGCACAAGGGCATTGAGGGCTCCAGCCTTAAAATTGTGGGGATGAGAAGGCCTTTTCTCGCGAGAAACATAAACAAGGAGAGGCATCTTGGCTTGGTCTACTTGCACTGTGTCGTTGGAATCATCTTGTATCACCTGTCAGCCTCTGAGAATTAGATAATCTAGGTACTTAATTGTGCTATCTGCACGTTTGCATCAAAATGAACTATTATGTTATTGTTCCTCTGTTCTCTCAAGCTTTTGACTGTTCGGATTTGCTATGTGTGAACACAAAATTTTCAACCGTTTTCCGACCCAAAACCATAATTAGAATTTACTATATATTATATTAAATTTTCTACAACTCTAACGTAGGCATGTATTCAAATCATTTAAATCTTATATCGCTTGTGAGTAATTTTACTCTTTAAAGTTAACGATCCGGCTGCATTTATATATTGACATTGCGGAATCTGCTTTAGACACTAGCTCTGTTTTTAGTCTCTGTTGACTTGTTGCTTTATTTTCTTTGTACTTTGATGTATACAGGTTTTATACTCGTATAAAATTTTGTAATCACGATTTTCTTCTAAAACAAGTGAGCAATATCTAATAAAATTGAGATATATTTCTTCCTTGGGGTAAAAACAATAAACATTCCGGGCTGATATCATACGTCCTTCGTCATTTCGTCATTACTTTGTATTCCCAAAGTATAGGAAGGCTTGTGCAAAATAACCTTGCCTCGATATATCAAGAAAAAAATGGAAGGGGGGAATTCGGAGAGGGATACACAGTGCCTGTATATCTCTGTCTCTCCGATTCTGGCCCTGAATTCCCTGCGAGAGTTATGAGGAACTTAATGGGAAAAATGGTACCTCAATTACAGAAGGGTGATCTCGAGCAGTGCTCCNGAATTCGGAGAGGGATACACAGTGCCTGTATCTCTCTGTCTCTCCGATTCTGGCCCTGAATTCCCTGCGAGAGTTATGAGGAACTTAATGGGAAAAATGGTACCTCAATTACAGAAGGGTGATCTCGAGCAGTGCTCCTGCTGCTGTCCCCTGGCCCGCCTCTATCTATTACTTTTATCACCGATTCCTTGAACATCTCGTATCTTTCCTGTAACAATATGATTATCACCCCAAGTGACTATGGCTGCTAAAGCACAATATTTCAGGTCAGATTAAAACTAAAAGCATGCATGAACACGCAATCTCCTACAATTGAACTTCAAAATGCATAACCATTAATCATAATGCGCAAATTGTTTAAAAAAAAAAAATCATAATGCGCAAAGACATCCCCCCCCCCCCCCCCCCNCTTCCGTCGCTCTGTCATGAACTCGGAACTCCCAGAGCCTCTATCATCATCTAGAGCCGAAAAATAAGCATTTGGATTCCTGGTCATGATTGCATGCCTCCTACAGAATGGAAGCCACCACCTTGCAAACCTATAAGCCTCCCTCATACCGTGCAAAGTCAGAGGAGACCCCCCGTCATCCGAAAGATACACGTGTAGCTTCTCTGCTGGGTAGTCCAGCGCCATGGCTGATAACACAGTATTCATCACCTCCACAGGTGGTTCCTTGTTTGGATCCGCTGTGCATATGAACACATCAACTGCCGGAAGCTTGTCATCCTCCGGCAGTCTCTCTGGAAAGACTGTCCGAGTAACAGGACGCCATCGAAAAGCTTGGCCGATAAGCCATATGAAAGAGAGGAGGAGCTCGGAAGCGAACACAAGAAGCCATGGTAGCATGGGTGTGGTTCTGATCTTGTGGTCTTGGAAGAGGAAAGAGGCTCTGTACCAAACCAAGAAAGTTAAAGCCATGGAGTGGACGAGCGTGTGTGACCTGTGGATGAATATGGATAGTTTGTTGACATGGCAAACATGGAGAGGGAGGGAATCCTCCATTGCTTTCAATCTTCAGCCTCTCTTGTTTGTTGGTGCTAATTTCCTTCGGTAGAAGCATGAGCTCTGATCAGTCTCTCACGCACGCTTTTAAAGGATCAGCCAATCATTGACCCGTCAAAAAAGTAGACAAACCAATACGTGCAGCCAAAGGAAATGCTATTCTACAAACCAATGTGTGCAGCCCAAGGAAATGCTATTCTGCAGCTGAATGTTCAGAGGAAGGGACATACACAAAAGGTTAATGAACAGTCAGAAAGTTTTGATTTTGATTTATTGTGTTTAAATTAAAAGAATTTTATTTTATTTATTGATAAATTATAAATAAAATATAAATAGATTATAAGTATAAGTATATCATTGCTCTACACAAAATATCTACGGCAACTTTTCTCTTTAGTGCAGCAGCCTCTGCTGGAGCTTTCGGTTCAGCCACTCTATATTCATAAATAAAATGTAATGTGAATTTATTTTTATGTATTCTTTGTGTACATTATTAATATAATTTTGTTAAAATAATTATTTTATATTAAAAAAAAAAAAAACACAGCCGACCACGTTTATAAATTTGAAGCCTTTTTTCGATTTGAGTAGGTCCTACAGTCCGTGACTTGGTTGGACGGACAATTTGAGACGTGCTTGTTTTCAATCGTGGATAAACTTTATTCAGCACTATTCAAATTACCGAGTCTCCATCTGTGCTATCACTGAAAACAGATTAGAACACGTAAAATGACGGATGCAGTCGGTTTGGATAAGCACTGGGCAGCTGACGTAGAAAAAAGAAAACGGCGTCGTTTTCATTGAGACCAAATTTCGCACTTAGCCCTCAGCTCTCCCTCCTTCTCTTCCTGATCTCTGTGTTTCGACATGGCCCCAGATCCCATTCTCCCATGCCCCCATCTTTCTTCACTCCTAAATTGAGTGAAACGCCGTGAGGTTGTCCAAATATGAGCAACCATGGGTTCGACTCGNATTTCAGGGAATGATGGCCAAAGCCAAGGATAGCTACAGGAAGAATGGGAAAAGGATGGCATACGCAGTAGATTCTGCGTAGTAAAGGGAGTCCGGGGCACCCCATAAAAAGGAGAGAGTTCTTTTTATACAGAGAGTTTTTTCCTTCTTTGCTTCTCCTTCGAAACCCGATACGGAGGGAGCTCCAATAAAGGCTTTCTTTTCAGTAGATTTTTATTCAGAATTATAATTGTACAGTAAGATATGAGCGACCACAAGAGACTGTAAAAAAGAATATTGTAGTAGATTTCTCCTCCCCAAACACTCGTAGATGTAGGCATTATGTCGAATCACGTAAATTCTTGTGTTCCTCTCTTTATCTTCTCTACACTTATATTTTTCATTCATCTCCGTGGATGTATGCAGCAGCACCCAGTCGGGGGCTCCTAACAACACTAATCGAAGCCTAAATCACCCAAGCGGGCCGGGAAAGACTCTTTCTCCCATTCCAGTCTGTTCAACAATTTTTACGGCCTCAACAGTTGGCGCCTCATATGGGATTTAGATTTTTTATATCAAAAGGGAAAGAGGACGACTTTCTGGAACGCTAAATTATCTATGAAGGAGCAAATGAAACTCTCCCAGATAAGTATCTTCAATCTTTCCACTTTTATTTTTATGAAAAACACTAAGAAATGGGCGATTAAAAATGCACTTTTTTAAATATTTATATATATATTTAGCATGAAAGGTCGAGAACCAAACTTCCCGGCTACCTAAATTGTAAATATCATTACGTGTACTTTGAGTACATGGTACATTTAGAAAATACTGGGTGCATACACAGGTCTTTACATAGAAAGTGGATGCCATGCACTTAAGTGCACAGTACCCATGCACATACACGCCATGCATGACACAAACCATTCCATGCAGAGTGCACACAAGCGCGCATCGCCGTGCACCCGGGAGGTCCGCTCCGCCTCGCCATGAGCTCGGGGGACCTGTCGGAGGCCATCGTTGGGACCGCCAACGCCCTCTGTCTCTGACAATGGGGGCACCCGACGCGAGCGACTAACGAACAGGGTCCGCGCCACACACAGCAGTAGCAAGAAGAGAAGCACCACGGCCTCGCTGTAGCTCAGCGGGAGAGTGGCACCGACGGTCACCTTTGTGGACGCCGATGCCATCTGTCCCCGTGGGGATGGTCGGAGACCTCCCCTCAAGGCATGGACCACATCGCGCGGCCACACGACTGAGATAGCCTAGGTCCAGTTGCACCATAGCTCGGTGGGGGTGCCAACGGCCATCATGTGGACCGCCGGCATTTTCTGTCCATGACCGAGCACTGCCTTCGCCCCCCTCCCCCCGGTTACGTAGTGGCCAGCGGTGGTGTGAGGCCACGCATTAGTATGGGAAACACACATGACCACTCCTTGGCCCAGGGATGCCATAACCAGCTTATGGCAGCGTCCTCTTCCTCGTTCACAGCTGGCCTACACGGCCACAAAACTCTCCACGTGATAAACT
>QEOT01122915.1:4171-38345 GCA_003123785.1 Pterocarya stenoptera
GGCATAAATTGTGCTTTTGACAAGTTCACATCAGCACCAAGGTGTCCATATGGTTCTAGAGCAATCATGGTAATTACTAATCATTGATTACTGTATGTTATAATGTGTTGTATCGTAATCATTATGTATTACTCAGTTCATTGTACTCAGTTATGTTGGCCACTTCTCTGCATTTATAACTATTTTTACTCATATCTTGTCAGATCGAAGCATACAAAAGTTAGGTTCTAGATAGGAGGAGGAGCAAGTTGCTCGGTATGCGAAGAAAGGGTAAGCATAAAGCAGCTAGTAGCAACACCCATGGAAATCCCATCAAAGTGGAGAAACTCAACCATTCGCAGTGTAAATTATATGAACACCTAAGTACCATTGGTATTCCTGTCTGATCATATTCCATGTTGATGTCAAACATTGTAGCTCAAGCTTGCCTATGTGTAAAAACGAGTTTTCATTATGCTTTTCGTTATTTTTTAGACTTGGTGATGTGAAATGAATATTGGACAATGCATAGCTCGCATTGTTTCCCGGTTAACATATTTTGGCGAAGAAAAAGAACGTTACTTTTTGGGGCTTTGCCTGTCAGTTTTGAATAGGTTGAGTTTGAGTTAGCCGAATAAGAACTATATGGTAATCTTACATTTAAGAGATTTGTTCGTCGTCATAGATTTGGTCGTCATTAGTTACATTTGTTGATATGGCACCATTTAGGAAGTTCTACAATATGAAGTCACTTGAAATATATTTATATCGGTGGTGCCGTTTGGATAGTGAGTTGAGATCAGATGAGATGATCTTAAATGAGTTGAATAAAATAGTTAGAATATTATTTTTTAATATTATTATTGTTTTAAAATTTAAAAAAGTTGAATTGTTTATTATATTTGATATGAAAATTTAATAAAGTTATAATAATGAACTACCAAACTAGGCCGTAATTGAAATTGACAAGATTTGAGATGGGAAGTGGATTTCTCTATCTTTCTCTTTGCTATTTCCAGATTAGTGTTTGAAGAACTACCAAATGGACGGTTAAGATCGAGACTCACCTACCCCAATTGTGAGCGTAAATCTGGGTTTGTGTATCTTTCCATTACATTGTATACAATCGGTATTATCCTCCACGTGTGCCGACCCACAGATCTCTTTGTTACTTTGGTTGGAGCTGGACGCGTCAAAAGTTCAAACCCCAATTACCTACAGCACCCAAAAAGTTCAAGTCCAATTTGTTTGTTTTTTAATATTTTATCATTATTTCTTACTATTCTTCATTACTATTTAATATTTTATTATTATTTTATTATTATTTTTTCACTACTATTTACAGATCATCTAAGATCACATCACTACCAAATGTTACCTAAGAATGCTAAAATCCCAAACATTAGAGGTAAAATCTGTAATGCCCTAATAGAATGTCCAAACCATATGACCTATACTCCAAAAGAACTAGTTAATGATACAATTGAAATATCATTGGAACTTTATAAAGAACAAGAACTTCTCCTTTCCAAGCAATATGGGATCTCACACAACACATATCCTTATCCTTATCATATAGGTATCACAATCTAACTCATTTAAACTCACGACCTCCTCGTCGGGCCAATCCTTCGATGGTGACACGACTCAAGTCCAATATTTATGGTTGAACATGGCTTTGATACCATTTGTAAAGTCTCAATGGAATGCTTAAATTACATGGCCTATACTCCAAAAGGATTAATCAATATACAATTGGAACACCATTAGAGCCATATAAAGAGTAAAAGCTTCTCATTCTCAAGCAATGTGAGATCTCATACAACACATATCCTTATCCTTATCATATAGGTATCACAATTTAACTTCCTTAAATTCACAATGTCCTTGTCGGGCCAATCCATCGTAGGTGGCACGACTCAAGTCCAATATTTCTTGTTGAACATGGCTTTGATACCATTTGTAAAGTCTCAATAGAATGCCCAAACTACATGGTTTATACTCCAAAAGGACTAATCAATGATACAATTGGAGCATCATTAGAGCCGTATAAAGAGTAAGAACTTCTCATTCTCAAGTAATGTGGGATCTCATTCACCACAATTATCCTTATCATATGAGATATCACAATCTAATCCCTTTAAATTCTCGACGTCTTCGTCAAGCTAGTCCATTATAGGTGGCACAGCTCATGTCTCACATTTTTTGTTGAACCTGACTCTGATACCATTTGTAAAATCCCAATCACATGGCCTATACTTCGAACTAGTCAATGATACAGTTGGAACCCCATTAGAACTCTATAAAGAGCAAGAACTTCTCATTCTCAAGCAATGTGAGATCTTATATACTACCTACTCTTATCCTTATCATATGAGGAATCACAATCTACCTCTCTTAAATTCACAACGTCCTCGTCGGGCCAATCTATCGTAGGTGGCATGGCTCAAGTTCCACATTTCTGATTGAACCTGGCTCTGATACCATTTGTAACGTCCAAATTGAATACTCAAATCACATGGCTTATACTCCAAAAGGACTAACTAATGATATCATTGGAGCCCCATTAATAGAACCTTATATATAGTAAGAACTTTTTCTTTTTAAATAATATGGGATCTCATATACCATTTATCGTTATCTTTATCATATGTGATACCACAAAATCAATACAAATCTTTGACACCAAAAAGATAAGTTACACGTACGTTTATTAGTGCGATGTGACCAAAAGGATGAAGATGAGGGCTATGGTGGACGTGGGCTAACTTAAACCGGTTGCTTGAATATAATGTACGTAGCTTCTGACTTTTTATGCAATAAATTAAACCAATCCAAATATTTTCATTAGAAACACGTCGAGTATGCTATATTAACAGAGATGAGATGGCTCGCCTAGCTAGTGGGTTATTCAAATTGTGTTTATTTCTTAGCATGCCGACTTTGACTAGAAATTTAGGTACCATCTCAAGAAGTGAATCGCAATGGAAAAAAAAGGACAGTAAAAAGTTAAAAACTACACCCTTTTTCTTTTACTCTTCGTTTTATTTTATTACATAAGAAAGTCTTATACACGAAAAAAAAATCATGGACCAACATGTTTTGTTAAAGTTCTATTATTTGAATCAAGTGGAAAATAACGATAAAAAATTTATTAATCTCAAAATCGATGTGTACATGATAATCTGCACAATAGGCAGCTTCCGACCAAACTTATGGAAGTATTTTAAATGTCTATTAAATTTTCATAGCGGAAAAAATCGACACATTTATATTGTATAATTAATTTTTTTCTGTAATATGTATATAATGCAGTTTATCTTTCTTCAATGAAGCTTACTTTGAGGGAAAAAAAATCAAAATACTTTGGAAAAAGTATATTGTTAAGATTGTGTTACATCATTTATATATTTTCTGTCTATCTTAAAGATGAAATTGAATAAATAAACAGAAAGTGTTATTTGAAGAAGAATAATGCTAGTATGTAATCATCTCATTTTAATCGTTCATGTATTTATTTATTTTTTACTTAAAAGATTAAGGAAGTGAATATTAATAATATATTAATATATTTTTTTAAAGGTTTAAATATGTTAAAAAACTGTAGAAAATAAAAATAAAAAAATAAATTTTATCTAGAGAGCACGGCCAGCAGAGCCTAGCGTCACTCTTTGAAGAAATGATAGCCTGATGATGCAACGCGTACGTGTATACAATAGTTATAATACTTTGGCATTCCCATTGAAGAGAGAGAGAGAGAGAGAGAATTAATTAGAGATGAAGTACGTTTTATTTGGGTGTAAATTATACAAAATATTCCTCTGCTTATATTTTGATGAGCTCTCTTAACTGTCTTAAGCTTCTGTTTGCAGGTTTTCCGAGTTCTGATTCCAAAATCCCACTTCAAATATGTAGAAAGTTATTTGTCGTTAATAACGATGATGCCGACATTGCCGAGACTGACGTCGCTAGATAATGGGCCGGGTAACAGGGCAAGGCGGTGGCCAAGAGGTAAAAGACAAAGCAAGTTGGCCAAGAATTCCCAAACATGATATCCTTCTACTACCATAACGTACAGACAAACATGCGCGAATTGATTTTTGTAGTAGAAATAGTCTCGAGGGGTAATCAATATTACCAACGTTTGGATTTGAAAACTATTTTATTTCGTTTCCTCACATCATTATAATTTAAATAATGCTACGTATAATTTTTAAATAGGAATTACATTAATTTTATTCTTAAATTTTTTTAAAATTATAATAATATCCTTATCAAAATAATATTTTTTCATTTAATGAAGGACTAGTACATGTAATCTCTGTTCAAAGATTGTAAATAAAATTTTTCTTATAACTTTCTTAAATTTATATATAAAATATAATAAATAATTTAATTTTTTTAAATTTCAATTCAATGCTTTTAAATTTTAAAATAATAATAATAAAAAAAATATTATTCTCCTTTCGTCTAAATCCATCTCACTCTATAGCTCTGAAGGCAAACCAGCGGCCTAAGGGGATCTATTCCATCGCATTCCCCAGCTCGCTAGTACCTTTTTGTTTGGTAAGCAAGCATAAATATTCTCTTTTTCCTAAGTGGGAGAAAAAGGTAAATATTCCCTTGTCCCTTGTAAGTGAGAGAAAAAGGTGCCTATCTCTCACCCCAACACATGACGACCTTGGCCTGAAAGCCATCCCGGCCCCCAACTATAAATGCTGGACTACGATTTCTTTGCTTCCCATGCATTTCTTAGCCTCCTCGTCCATTTTCTTCTGCAACTCTGTCTGCTTCTTAATTAGAGCTTTGGTTTTGGTCTCTTTCTTCCATTATCTTACCCCTTTATCAAGAAACCAGCTGCTTGCCATTAAGATATGGGGCTTGCAGTACTTGAAAACCAAGTTGGTATTCTTTGTGTGATCTGCATGTTACTACTGCTCTTGCCTGCTGATCTATGTGGCGCCTCTCAAGACACTTTTACTTGCTCAAGAGCAACCTATTACGGTAGTCCTGACAGCTATGGGACTCCAAGTACGTCTGCATATATATGCACTTTTAGATATTATTTGGCTACCAATTTGGAGTTATTCATATATAACTATGCATTATAACAAGTTACGTACGTGCATGCATGCTGAAAGAATTAATTGCTAAACTATTTTGAACAACTTTCTTTCTCTACCAAATACTAATTAATACCAATAATTAGCAATGTGTAAAAATTATTCGGTTTACATATATATCATCTATGTACAGTTGAGCTCATGAAATGGTGTTCATATAGGTGGAGCTTGTGGGTTCGGAGAATTCGGAAGGACCGTCAATGATGGCAGCGTGACTGGAGTCTCTAGGCTGTATAGGAATGGAACTGGTTGTGGTGCATGCTATCAGGTAAAATCACAAGCCTGTTTAATTTTTGACACATCAAATACACTGCTGATGTAGAAGCTTGCCATATCAACTTATCCAAGAAAATATTAATATTCTGACTTTTTAATAAATATAATGGGTCCTATAATAAGTGAGATTTTACTCACCAAACTTATATATATAATATAATGCATGGTATTGCATGAATAATTAAGTGGATAAGTGTTGTGAATAAAGCATAGCACACTAGCTAGCCAGCATATTGGTCTACCCCAAACTGTTTGAGCTTGCTTTAACGTGAAGAACTCTTCCTATCATATGAAGCTCAAGGACAATGATTGTGTTAGATATATAGCACTAATGAAAAAGTAACCTATATAATTTGCTTTACTCTGTCCGCATAATAATAATAATAATAATAATATAGCATGTATGAATCGTGGTTTTGTTGACGATGACTCTGCAGGTTAGGTGCACAACACCAAAATATTGCAGTGAGGATGGAGTACTGAACGTGGTGGTGACTGACTACGGTGAAGGTGACAAAACTGACTTCATACTCAGCACCCGAGCCTACGCAAGATTGGCACGCCCCAACGTGGCCTCGGAGTTGTTTGCTCGCGGCGTGATCGACGTAGAATACCGAAGGGTCTCGTGCCACTACTCTGGTTACAACCTTATGTTCAAGGTCCATGAGCATAGCAGATATCCTAATTATCTAGCTATAGTGGTTATATATGCGGCCGGGACGAACGACATCACGGCCCTCGAATTGTATCGGGTACGTCATTCATATAATTCTTCGAGTAATGCTATATGAATTTATGAAACTCCAAGCCTTTGAGATCGAGTTTGGGGCAAGCCAGCTCCCAAAAAAAGCAAGTTTTTTAATGACTTTATCCCTTTTTTTATTAAAGGGTTTATATAATCGCAGCTTGTACGCTCTAAACTTGCACAATTAATAAGTACTTTTTATTAAAAGATATCATGTATTGAACAAATGAGATCATGATTGTTATGCTAATGGATGGGCCTCTTTGTTCGATCATTTGGTGGTGCATGCAGGAGGATTGCAAACAATGGAGGGGCATGCGTAGGTCCTTCGGGGCAGTGTGGGACATGGCTAATCCACCAAGTGGTCCTATAAAATTGAGGTTTCAAGTGAATGGCAACGCATGGGTGCAATCCAAAAATGACCTGCCTGCTTTGTGGAACGCTGGGGTTGCTTATGACTCAGCCATTCAGCTAAATTAATTAGAAATTAAGCTCTTTCAATTTTAATAATAATTTGATGTTTGATTAGATATAAGTATGATCATTGCATGGGTTACCATGTTGAATATTAGTTTCTCTCTAGTTACTAAGGTGTGGTATTGTATTGTATTGTATTGTATGCTTTGTCAGCAGAAGTGTTCTTGGTCATGTTGCAATATAAACAATAGGCCAGGTTAATGTTGTACTTTGGGGTTAGTGCATGAGAGATCATGATTATGAATAAATTTCCACTTATAAGGAATTGAAGTTACAAATAGTTGTCCTAACTACTCTTTCCTTTGGATTCTGGGTTTTGCTCTTCATATGGATGTTGTATGTGTTTTTGATTTTTCAAAAGAGTGTAACATGATCATCATTCGAATTATTGATGCAATATGATTTGATTTGCAATATTTAAATATATAATTTTTTTTTTTATAAATTAAATCTTATCACATGATCAGCAATGTGGAGTGTCGTGTATCTTTTACACCGACTTATGAATAAAACTTTTTTAATCAAAACAAAAAATTAAGCATAACAAACAAAAATCCTTTTTTGAGACACTTTTCCCTTTTTTGGTTGGAATAATTCTACTTATCATCCCCACACATCACACACTACACTTATTTTAAATTTTTTTTTTCTTTTTTCATAAAACAAATATGTGGTCATGTATGGATAATAAGTAGAACAACTCAATTAGTTTAACAAGAATAAAATAAAATAAATAATAATATTAAAATACGTAAATTTGTGGTGTGGGATGATAAGTAGCATCCCTTGGTTGGTTGTATGCCTACCGGCCAGAGAGGACATCCAACTACACGAAAAGAACTCAAAAGATTGGACGAACTCGTATAAGAATGAACTCAATAGTTTGTCTATAATTACAGAAAACAGGATGCACTTCCATATTGGAGGAATCAAAGCCACAAATAATTGATCATACAATAACCTCATGCCTTTGATTCCAAAATAGTAATTATTGGGTTTCCTTAAATACCCTTCAAAAAACAAATAAACCACTCCTTTTAATAAATAATTTTCGACTTTTTAATTCGGTGGCTTCTCCAATCTTCTAGTAATTCAGCTATAATATCTGTCATCAATTATAATAACATGATATATATATATGAAGCGTACGTACTAAGATTAGTGCATGGTAATCGTCTTAAATGAAAAAAAACGGAGCCTTCTAGAACGTCCATCTTTTCTTTGAAAAGAAAAGGTTTGTGATCTTCCAATACTGCAGATTGTATACAAAAAGATCAAATTAATCAGAAAACAACTCACTCGAAATCTCCTTAAAAATATTTGTAAGATTAATATATTTGTGGTTCAACAAAATAGTTGGAAAAAGGATTTACTTTCTCTCCCTAAAAGATATTTTTATTGATTTGCATTAGAAAATACAAGAGATCGATTACATACTATATATGTTTCTAGAGTTATTATAACTGAGTTTGCTAGAAGGTGTGCCACATGGTTTACATCCCTTTTGACATGTCTGAACTTCTATTGTTGTATGTTAGATAGCAAAGTCCGAGAGTCTTGTATTATGCCCACATTAACTATGATCTTCATCATCTTTCTGTATCGTTTCCCACTACATTTTTTGCATCACCTTTCAAAAATAGTTTCGCCAAATCCTAGTTCCAAGCATGCAGAAAGATACAGCCAAGAAAGATCCACAAGATTCGGCAACTTTTGGTGTTGGATTTCCATGCTTTGGTATTTGCCAAGAAGCTAAGGCATTTCCTTTGTTATTTCTGATTATAATGCAATTCCCATTATCGATCTTTCTCCTAATTTTGCTATCTATCCAGAGCTATGTCCCAATTTAATTTGCCTTAACAATGTTTGTGAACTGTCCTGCTGCAAAACCCTATTAAAATTCGTTCAAAATCTACAACCTCTAAACCACAAGGTAGAAGTATGACAATGTCCATATAACTTAGGCCAACCAGACTGCATTTCTGAATCTTTTTACTGCAGATACTCCAGACATCTTTGGCTGAAGAACATTCCTACAAGAGATGTGCTATAGATTCCTCGTCCACTTCACATAAAGGACAAACTGCCTCCTGCACATGTAATATATTTTAGTTAAAGAAAAAATCAACAAAGCCCGTGTCAAATTGTCGTATTTGCCTAATTCATTTGAAAAAATTTCCTATTCAAATAACCCACATAATCTTTCTTTATAACTTTCCTAAATAACCAATCAGATCCAAAGGAAAAATAACAATAGAAAAAACTACAAGAAAAAAATGAAATTAACCCATATAATGTTCTTCCATTTGGTTATGAGAAATGTTATACATCAGCCACTATTCACCCTACGCCTGATATGCCTTTTATTTTTATTTTTTATTTGAAACGCTCGTTTTGATTAGAAGAGGCATCTCAATTCGAAATTGCTACCTCAAAACTCCAATCCCGTGTTCGTTCACCTCTCCTCTGCCCAGCACTCATGTGGCCCCTCCCTCTGCCCAGTGCCACCCTGCAACGCCCCTCCCTTTGTCCAACCCTACCCCTCGTTCACTCCTTCATCTGCCCAACACTGCCGCTCATTTGCTCCTCCCTCTGCAAAGCCCCCTGTGGTCACCAGTTTGTAGTTGATGAGTTCGTGAGCTCTATTTTGACGCCCCTCTACTCAACTTCATAGGTAACTCCACTACCATTTTTCCTTCCGTATTATTGAGTTATGCTTGTGTACTGACTTTTGGGGAAAATTTTGGGTTTTGTGAGATGGGTATTGTGGCTTAGGGCATGGAGATGCTTGCAAATTTTGGGTTCAAAGATGCACGTATTTAATTCAAAAAATTTGATTTGTTTAACTTTATAAGCACTATATACTTGGTGATGTTGTGTATGGCACTTTGGAAAATTTAGGCCAATGGCTTCCAACAAATCAGAAGTTTGTGGGAGAAAAAAAGAAACAAAAGTGAGAGAAGAAAATGGGGAAGTAAATTTAGATCATGGTACTGCATGTTAAAGAAGCTGATGAGAACGTGATAGATTTGAACAAAAATCATGGGCCACTAACTGAGAGGCTTTTTTGCACAAGCCTACAATTGGATTTGTGAGGGGAGTAATCCCCTAGATCTGGGCTGGGCCAAACGACCTGGCTCAGGTCGCTTAGGTATCATGGGTCAAGCTGACCTAGATGGCCCATAGTGGGAAGGGCAAAAGACATGCCTTGTGTGGGGACTAGACAGAACTATGGACTGCTCTTGACTACCCACGATCAAGGTGTCACGGTCAAATCAAGGTGTTAGGAAGGTCACCGACAACCAAGAGCTAAAAGCAGCATAGACGGAAGTGCCGACAACTTAGGAGCAGGGTGTCAGGGGCAACCCCCCAGCGCTCTGGTACTGACGGCAGGCTCTTCTAACCATGGCCATGCTGCAAATGGAGGATAATACCAACAATGCCAAGCATGGTGCGACCTGGACTAAGGTGTCAGTGGTCGCCACAATCAGGCATGGGTCCTGTCACTTGACGAAAGGCTAACACGAAGGACGCGAAACTGACATGGGGGTGAAGGCAACACCCCCACAACCTGACTGACAGGTACAGATGACACCTACTTAAATCCCTATTGTCAGAAGATCACATTGGCTAGGTATATAAATACCCCCCCCCTCACACCCTCTGGGTGGCTTTCTCTGATTTTCGAATACTTTTCTCTTTCACTTATTTGACCACCCTATCCCAGCAACTGACTTAGGCATCAGAGAAACCATGGCATCCCGAGCCCCCCCCCCCCAATTCTCTATCTCAATAGGATCCAGACCGAGCTCAGTAGCGTGGAGTTAACCAGGCCACAAAATACGACATCAACAATGGTGCCGTCTGTGTGATTCTTTTCTTTCCTAGACTAGCGTGTCCTTCGCATGGCGGCAACGATGTGCTCCCAAGCCTCACATCTTGAAGAAGAACAACCCGAAACAATGGAAGCAAGAGTTAACAAACAAGGTGAAATGATACAGAAGCTGATGGAGGAGGTGACAGCTCTCTGCCAACAGAATGCCTCCCTACTGAGAACCAAAGGGGACTTGGAGAGAGGCGAGCATAGCCACCACTCTGAGTCCCGTCGAGTCCCTAAGGTAGGGGCTGATGAAAAAGAGCGGCACAGGATGCACCTCGAACTCCATGAGCTCGAGGACAAATACACCGAGATGGCCAAACGGATGGGTACGACGTCCACAATGGACCAGCTGCTCACCAATGTGGACCTACCGTATAGAGCTGAGGTTATGGTAGTCCCCCTTCCCCCACAATTCAAAGTTACGTAGATAGATGCATATGACGGGTCTAAGGACCCCTTGGAACATCTGGAAACATTCAAAGCCCATATGACCCTATACGAATTCCCGGGAGAAGTCACGTTGAAGGGGACTGTAAGAACATGGTTCGAGTCCTTGCCGCCTGGTACCATCGATAGCTTTGCCGAGCTGGCCTATCTCTTCCTGATGTAGTTCATGGCAAGCAGGAAGATGAGGAGTCTCGTAGCCTATCTCTTGAGAATAAAGCAACGTGACGACGAAAATCTAAAGTCATACCTCTCTCGCTTCAATAGGGAGCGCATGACAACAGACAACAAGGATGAAAAGATCACCCTAGAGGCTCTGCTAGGGGGTCTGGCCCCATAACCCCTTTATGACAAAAATTGCCCAAAAAACCCCCACTTCATTAAGGGAGTTCATGGACCAAGCCAACAGTTTCATCAACTCCGAAAACACGCTCCGGGCGTTGACATCCCCCCGGAAGACCAAGTTGGATCAAGCAAACAAGAGAGCCACCGAGCAGAGCAACAATGTGGGCCGTGAAGGTAACAAGAAGAAGGCACACAAGACCAAGGGCAAGGAAGAGCAGCATGCTCTAGGGCGAATCGGACAACGCACACACTTCAGCATGGTCGTGGAGGCCGAAAGGAACCCAAGCCAGCCAATAGAACAGCAATGAGGTTCGGCCTATTCCAAATATTGCAACTAGCACCACAATAACAACCATCTAACAAAAGACTGTTTCACCAGAAAGCGGAAGATGGAGGAATTAGAGGCACTACTAGACCAACGGGGTGACGAGCGGTATACCCGACAACCTGATGGTCGCAAGCGGCAAAGGAGAAGTGAAAGTCAAACAAAAAGAAAGGTGGGAGGACGTGCAAGAGGAAGTCTGCACCGAAGAAGCCCGGCCAGAGGGAATGATCATGTGGGCAAAATCAGCACAATCGCGGGAGAACCCATGCTAGAAAGGCCCGGTATGAAGAAGTGTTCACTGCCAATAGGATGGTGCCGAGCTCCAGGAGCCACTCCCCCGAGGGGGGGGGGGTGGTGTAACACCCAGCTTAATTAAATGAGATTATCTAAATGTGCGGCTTGATTTGTGAAGCTCGGAAGGTTTTGGTCGCCAGTAGATTGATCCCGGTCAAGATGAATTATCCCACCAGGTAGATGCTATGTGCACTGAAAATGAATGGGCATGGTAGTCACAAAGACCACACGGCCCTCTTTTAGCCTACCGAGTGGAAAGACTCCCGATCGGGATGAAAAAATCATCTCGCCTACTGAGTGGAAACACTCTTGACCTGGATGAAAAACTCCCCTCGCCTTTTCTAGTTGTTGCTAGCAATGTCGTTTAGGTTGGACTTTAAGATTGGTTGGTTAGACTAATTGCCTAAGTCTTCTCGCCCAGAAGGTAAAAATATATATTGGTGCCAAGTCTTCTCACCCAGGTCTTCGCCCTCTAGTCGCAAATCTCCCCAGCTGACAAAAGGTAAGCATTCTCGCCTCTGGGCGAGAGAAATCTCCTTGCTGCCACAGGACAAGGCTCCTTACCCAAATCTCATATGCTCTCTTCAGTTCTCGCTACCTCTCATCGGTTAGGACGAAAACTGCATAAAATCACACTTATCACCCCACGACCTAGCCGCCACTGTAGGACCATTGTAGCCACAGTAGGTAAAAAATCATTGTGGTTTCAAACCACTATTCTCCTGCTCAAAAGGATGCAAACTATAGAAGGTAGTCTGGAATTTCAGCAGGACACCTCCATCCCATCACCTTATTTCAGGCTACACCTTCATGATGGTTCAAAGGGATTAGTCAAAACAATAATCAAAATCTGCCAAGAGAAAAACTAGTCTAACCCGTCAGCCCCCTCAGGTGGTTTTGATGATTTTTCTTCCCTCTCTTCTACCCCGCAACTTGACCAACCCCCATAGGAGTAATGTAGTAACCATAAGAGTGAAATTATGATGGTTTAGGGTACTATTTTGACTTGCACAAGATGACACAGGCAATGGAGTGCAAATCTGGAAATTTCATATTCATACACCATCTTCCATCATTTCCCTTAACCAAAGCCAACGTCCCATTCCCCTTGGCTGCCTATAAAAGACCTTATCACCCTTTCATTTCCTCCACACCTCAGCTCCAAGCTTCCTCTTGAGCCTTGGAGAGCACTTCCCCTCTTAGAGATCAAAAGAGTGAAACAAAGTGAATTCTTGAGTGTTCTTATGTAAAGCTGTCTTGAGTCCTTGGAATGTCACGAAATTTATAATTTTTCTTGCCTATTATCTTAGTTATCATTTCAAGCTTTGTTTTATTGAGTTGGTACGAAATTTGGATAAGTTTTGGGACGGTTTTCGTGCTTAAATCAAAACCAGGTCAATTAAGGGATGGTTTGGATAATTAAATGATGTTAAGTGAAAATTTAGCTATGGCATGTCTTAAGCATGATTTGATATAAAGTATTATTGTCTTAGAATAATTATGGAAGGTTTAAATTGTGGTTAGAAGCATGTCATGGTAGGTTTTGAATCTATCTTATTTTGATCATCTAGTATGAATTGGTTTTGAATGAAGTAGAGATTAAGGATATCTTAGTAATGATTAAGTATTGGGATGAACTCTATTATCCAAGAATTAGTCTTTACTATGTCATCAAAGATGTTAGTAATCATTTGTGATTAAAGAAAAACTCATATGCATGTAACCATAGGAATCAATAGTTGAAAATACACTTAGGCATCAACTAAAGTACATGTCACGAGTTGAGACCATTTGGGCAAGTTTCGATTTGATTTTTGAAAATACAAGAGCATATATGGTTTTAGAATGCCAAAAATATGAAGTCTATAAATTTTTATTAAATTTGGAGTTCATTTTCAATTAGTGAAAATTTACAGCCTTAACGACAATTTTCAAGGGCCTAGGAGTATTTTTGTAAATACCTATTTTTGAAACCTTTGATTTTAGACCTCACCCATAGAAGTATTAATCCTAACTTATATGCACTTGACTTACACAGCTACGACATTATTTTCAATTACTCCGAAAGTTTGTAAGTTCGCTTCTAACTTACACATTGACAGATTATTTATGATTTATTGATAAATGCCTCATTCATGTTTCATTTATCACTTTGAGCATGAAATATCATGTTATATGATAAATTTAGTGTATATTTACATGACATGTGATATTTCTACCATTTTAGTATATTACATCTATAAATGTCATTTCACATAAAAAACTTACTATATATACACATGTCATGGAACACATTTTAACTTAGCATGAAAATAATCTTTGTCACGACCCCAAAGCTAGGATGGGGAATTATCCTAGTGAAACTCTTTTGTCCACTCTGGAATAAGTAAGAATGGAATGGTAACCCCTAAGTTGACGAAGAACAGTCAACAGGTTTCAAGGTTCTTTTTAAAAAATACTGGAGCGAAATCATATGTTATGACACCTGATGCTGGTAGGTGTATATGTTATAATGTTATGATGATATTATGTTATATTACCAATACATTGAAAATGATATCTGCAAACAATGATGTAGTGCCAACATGAGTTGTTCTACAGTCACTAGCAAGTGCTCATAATGCATATAGGGAACCATGCAGCTACCAAATGTATGTTAATGATGCCTTTAATAAACGATGAAATGTTATATTTTTTAAAGCAGTGAAGTATGAAATGTTCTCTTTTGAGATATCATGTTTTTGGAATGAGAAAGTGAAAATGTTCTCTAAAAGTGAAAGTGCATCAAGGTTTTTCTAATAATGTTAAGGAATATGGATGGGAGACACATGCACATTTTTCTGCATTTCATACACTTCATATTTATCATCCTTCATGCATAATTTATCTTTGTGAAAGTTGGTTGTTAACTTATTGAGATTTCATGTAAATCTCACCCCTTATGGACCAACTATCATTTCACTCGAAATGATAGAAGTTGTCTCAGGATACAAAGATGACTAAATATATGGAGTATTGGGTCCGACTGATTGAGGATGAGCCTAACCTCGAGAAGAGACTATATTTGATTATCATATTTATAGCCTTAGTCCTTCATGCCTTAAATCACGTGAAGAGAACGATTTAACTTTGTACTTAAGTCTATGCTATGTTGATATTTTGAACTTGATGATTTCTAATGAAATTGGGATGTTTTAGTTATGCTGGCCTAAGTTATGTCTTCACCTTTCTATCCGCTGCAATTATTGCATACTGCTAGTTGCATACTACGATGCATTACATATTAAATGTCACGAACAAAGGTATGTAACATTGTGTTGCATGTCCCAACGTTCTAAATCTCTATTCCATCCCAAGCAGAGGTTGGGGGCGTCACAGGGGGGATCATAATCTTCAATGAGAAAGATGAGGAGGACATCCTCCACCCTCACGACAATGCCTTGGTAGTGACCGTGCAGATTTCCAACTACATGACAAGAATGGTCCTGATTTATAATGGCAGGTCAGCCGATATTCTATTTTGGGAAGCCTTCATTTGAATGGGCATCACCACCCATCGGTTGCGCCCTACACCAACGCCCCTCAAAGGCTTCACCGGAGACAGTCCAGCCAATTGGAGCAACACCTCGTCCATCCTGGTAAGGAAAGCCCTAAGAACGACAGCTACCATGGTGGATTTCCTCGTGGTGAAATCACCCTCCTCCTATAATGCAATCTTAGGGTGACCAACCCTGAACAACTTGAGGGTGGTGACCTCCAAATTTCTCCTAAAGATGAATTCTCAACTCTCATGGGAGTGAGCGAGATCCATAGCGAGCAGGTTCTGGCACGAGAATGCTATGCACGGGAGCTAAAGCAAGAGGCCTAAAAGGTCTAAGCTCTCGAAGGAGTGCAAGAGGCTATCGACCAGCTTCCACCTCCGATCTTGACGGAGCTAGATGAGGAAGTTAGGGATGAGAAGGCGCTGCAGCAAGCAGAGCCCAATGAGTCCCTGGAGTTGGTGTCGGTGGACCTGCAAAGACCTGAGCGAACTATCTGCATGGGGACCAAAATGGCCCTCGAGTTGAGAAGATCTGTAAAACTGTTCCTCGCCGAGCACCGAGACGTGTTCACCTGAAGCCATGAAGAAATGCCTAGAATTGACAAGCAATCATCGAGCATCACCTAAGTGTGGATCCCAAGGCTAAGAAGGTCAAGAAAAAGCGTCACAGTTTTAGTGTAGAAAAGTACGAGGTCATCGCCAAGGAGGTGCACCGCGTACTAGCCGCGAGGTTCATCAAGGACGCTCAATATCCTGAATGCCACTCTAACGTGATCATGGTGAAGAAGGCTAGTGGGAAGTGGAGAATCTGTGTTAGCTTCACCAACTAAACATGGTATGCCCGAAGGATAGCTTCCCCCTACCGTGCATAAACCTGATAGTGGGCTCAAAGGCTGGGCACTCCTTACTCAATTTCATGGACGCATACTTGGGGTACAATCAGATCAAGATGAACTTGGAAGACAAGGAAAAGACAGCCTTTACCACCGATCGGGGACTCTACTGCTACAAATCTATGTCATTCGGTCTAAAGAATGCTGGCGCGACTTACCAACGGCTGGTTAAACAAATGTTCAAGGAGCAAATCGGACAGAACATGGAGGTATATGTAGATGATCTCTTGGTCAAAAGCAAAAAATTCGAGCAACATATCGCCGACCTTCAAGAAGCTTTTGTAGTGCTGAGGAGATACCAGATGAAGCTCAACTTGCTGAAGTGTGCCTTCGGCGTCGAGTTAGGGAAGTTCTTAGACTTCATGGTCTCGAAGTGAGGAATTGATGCCAATCTAGAAAAAGTGGAGGCAATAGTAAGTATGCCCCCGCCGCGAACGATTCACGAGGTCTAGAGGCTGGTGGGGAGAGTAGCGGCCCTAAACTATTTCATTGCACGATCAACCGATCGCTGCCTTCCTTTCTTTAAGATCCTAAAAAGGGGTGGGAGTAGGACGCCGAGTGCGACCGGGTGTTTAGTAAGTTGAAGGAGTATTTTGCCCAGCCACCACTCCTCAGTTAGACCAAGCCAGGAGAAAGCTTGATTGTATACCTGTCTACTACACAAGCCGAGCATTTTGAGGAGTCGAGGACAGATACCCCCGAAGGGAGATGCTGGCATTCGCATTGGTCATCTTCGCCAGGAGACTAAAGCCATACTTCCAAGCCCACTTAATGAAGGTGCTCACTAATGTTCCCCTTAGAAAAATATTACACAAACCTGGTGTGTCTGGTCGGATGACAAACTGGGTGATTGAATTAAGCGAGTTTGACATTGAGTACCTCCCTTGCACGGCAATCAAGGGGCAAGTGCTAGCAGATTTTGTAGCAGAATTCTCAGACTTTCTAGAAGAGGCACTTATTGCACCCTAAGGCAAACCTTGGCAGGTTTACGTCGATGGCTCGTCTTACCGGACTGAGGGGTGTAGGGGTGCACATCATCACAAAGCTTGGGGAAGAGCATGACTACACAATCAAACTTAGCTTCAAGACCACCAACAACAAGTCCGAGTACAAGGCACTACTAGCGAGAATGTCGGTGGCCAGGTTGCTGGGATCATTGAGATCGAGGTGAGAGCCAACTCGCAAGTGGTAGTCAGTCAAGTAACGGGGAAGTTCACAACAAAAGGGGGAAAACTGAAGAAGCCCTCCAACAGGTAGAGGAGGCACGTGACCTTTTCAAGTATTTCCGCATCCAGCAGATCCCAAAGGAGAGAACCACAAAGCAAACCGCTTGGCAAGGGCCTCATCGGGCCAAGAAAAAACCCCCTTTCGGGATCATACTGTAGCCCGAACGGTTGACACACCGGCTATCGGTATCAGCATATTCGTCGTCCAGCCGTCACCACCAAAGTGGGTAATCGATATCATAAAGTACGTAGGAGAAAGCCAGGTCTCGGGCAACCAAGAAGGAGCATGAAAGATTAGAAATAAAGCGGTGCGTTTCACGTTATTGGAAGGAGTCCTGTATAGAAGATGTTTCTCTGAGCCCCTCCTATGGTGCTTCTCACCTAAGGAAGCCCAATATGTCCTAGCTGAGATACACAAAGGAACCTACGGAAATTACTTTGTTGGAAGGGCGCTGGCTGGCAGGGTCAACCAATGCCCCACTCCCTCCAGGATGCAGAAGACTTCGTGAAGAAATGCCCCGAGTGCCAAGAACATACGCCCATCCCCCACTATTTTCCAGAAAAACTAACATCCATCATATCCCCTTGGCCCTTCGCACAATGGTGGCTCAACCTTATCCACCCGTTTCCTTGAGGCAAGGGAGGAGTGAAGTTTGTAGTAGTGGCAGTTGACTACTTCATAAAGTGGGTGGAAGCAGAAGCGCTGGAGACAATCATGGCCCAGGCCATCATGAGATTCCTCTGGAAATCCATAGTCTGTCAGTTCGTCATTCCTCATAGCTTCATATAGGAAAATGGCATCAGTTCGATTGCTCGCATTATTAAGATTGTGTGTAGAGCTCAAGATCAAGGCCAAGTACTCATCTCTAAGGCACCTGCAAGCCAATGGACAAGCAGAGGCCACCAATAAGACATTGTTGAATATCCTGAAGAAGAAACAGGGGGATTGAAAGGGGAGATGGGCCGAAGAGCTTCCCAATATGTTATGGGCCTGCCAAACGTCCGTCAAGACCCCCACAAGAGAAACACCTTTTGCACTTATATACGGGACTGGAGCTGTAATCCCAGCAGAGGTGGGAATGCCCACGTACTAAGTTCAACACTTCAACCCAGACCACAATGTTAAGAGATTAAAAGAAAACATGGACCTCTTAGAAGAAAGACGAGAAGAAACAGCAAGTCAGACAGCGAACAACAAGTGAAAAGTTGAGCGATACTTTAACAAACGAGTCCGACCTCAGGCCTTCAAGGTATGGGACTTGGTCCTAAAGCAAATAAGGGTCACTACCCAAGAAGAAAGAAAGCTGGTCCCTGATGGGAAAAGCCCTTTGTGGTAACTGCTAGTGGAAGACCAGTCTTTTACCATATAAAGGACTAGGATGGTCATGAACTCCCCCATTCATGGAATTTCGAGCATTTGAGAAAATACTTTATCTGAGGGCCACGGTTTTGCCCAACAATGTAACCAATGACTTATGAATGAGAAAACACTTATGATTTCACCTTAATTTGTCTTTATCTAAAAGCCTCAATGCTACAAGCCGAGTCTCTAGACTCACCACGATACATCTGCCCCATCGACAGCCAATCGGACACAAGTCTCTTGACTTGCCAACCTTCTTGCAAGCCGAGTCTCTAGACTCACTACGATGCATTGGCTAAGGCCAGACGGACCACGTTAGCTCAAAGTAACAGGGAAGCAGCCGCGTTCGCTTTGACGCCTCCGAAGCCCTCGCCCTCCTCTACCTCTGAAGGCTCCTCTGAGTAAACTACAGCTCGCCCTCCAACCTCAAAATTTCCCCTCCAACCTGGCCTCTCTCCTCACTAAGGCATTGGATCTCCCTCATAAGCTTTGAATTCCTCCCTTACTGAGCCCAACTCCTTGTCCTTTGAATTATTATTCTTGTGAAGCTCTTTGTTCTCCGAGTGCAGGAGTTTGTTGGACTCCCTCAGTGTGTCCAGGTCTTCCATCAAACCGTCGCCCTCCAAAGTCATCTCAGTTATTTCCTGGTTCACCTTGCCAACCTCCAGGCAAGTAAGAAGGGATAGGGAGCAAAGCGCCCAGTTCGCCCATGATCATATCCACCAACCAGTCCGCAACCTGAAACAAAAACGAGAATTAGAGGAATGATGGAAAAAAGAAACACTAAAGTGTTGGGACCAGTGATATTTGAGCAAAGTGGGGCCTGAGCTTCGATCTCAGCTACTTCAGAAAAGGTGAAAGCTCATCTGACTAGTGCTTGGGCACTTCCGCTCCCTGGATGAGAGGACTATCCAACACCAGCCAGCATCAGAAAAGGTGAAAGCTCATCTAACTGGCAACCCGAGCCCCGAGACTCTGGCTCAACTTGGGTGAACGTCCTCTTCAAGAAATCATCTGGACCACCCGGGGTCGCGACCTCCTCATGAACAATGGAGGTTGAGGAGGTGGTCACCTCCATGACTGCGGGTGTTTCCTTGATCGTAGGAACGACCCCTCCAACCTGGGGGCACGCCGAATCCTGGGAGGGGGACTGTGGCACTTGGTCGTCCGAGACCAAGAAAGACTCAACGTCAAGCTCTGGAGAGTGCCCTAGCAAGGGCGAAGGTGTGGAGACCCGATTGTCATCACACTCCTATACCCGTGGTGAGTAGAGATTGGAGGCATTGGGGGAGATAGGGAATCCATCTCCCTGGCCGAAGTCACGGCATGAGCAGCTTCCTCTTCGACAAGAGTATCTTCGAATGAGGGTAGAGACTTGACAGCCAGGAAGACCCCATGGGAGCAGGATTCAGGAAGGCATTGAGAAACACAGCGTTGAGGATAATGTCATCCTCCTTATTCTCATCATCATCAAAAGTGGCTACTGGCGGCGGAAAAGGTGTGGGAGGTACCGCAAGATGGAGCCGGTCTAGAAGTAGTGCCAAACTCACTGAATGAAGACCTCAGTAGAGGTCAACATGATGAACTGGCTAAAGCCCCAAAAGAAGCTCAATGGAATGGAGCGAGAAGAGCTCAGGGTGAAAACGAGGGCCCCGATCCCACAACCCAGGGGCGACCCCAGCATCACTGTCTTTGGCCCGATGTTGTTTACCCCGATTGTCAAGCGCACGAAAGGAAGGCTGGCGCTTCCTACCGAGAGAAGAAAGGGGAACAGACAGAAACTTCCAACTGAGCATGAAGGATCGGTAGGGAAAGAGTAGGTGCCGCTTGATGTTAACCTCCTTCAACGGCGCGTCCATCTCAAACGCAACAGGGTGGGCGGCCACCCAAGATAAAACAGTTGCAACTTTAAACTCTTCTCTCTCGGACAGTTTGATCGAGAGAGTTTAACTCCAGGCACGTTGGCCCAGACGACCTGAATGGGAAATTCTTGATGAACTTCCTCTCCCTGAGGATATTCCCAGCCCGAGCCAGAGACGAAGAAGAAGCACCGTTGTCATTCCTTGATGGAAGAAAATTGCCTCTCCAAAGTGACGAAGTGCTTCTCAGCAGCCCGAGCTTGGAAACTGCACAAGCTCCCATCGAGGCACAAGATCCTATAGACTGACAAGAACTCTCGAGCATTCAAGTCAGGATAGTCTTCTGGGCCCTCGCTCAACACTTGCTAAAAGGTTATGCAACTCGCCACCATGATTTGCCAGGCGTTGGGGTGGAGTTGGCAGGAGCCAACTTCAAAAAGATGTCCCGAATGGGGCGGCAGAACAATAGTCACAACCCGTTAGAGAACATCAACGAGAAGAGGGCCACTCGTGTCACCATCCCATCTGCATCCACAGAGGGAACACAGCGGCCAGGAATCTCCATAACCACCTCAGGAGGAATGGCATACGACCTTCGCCGCGCACGGAGATCATTGGAAATTACGAGAGTCTCTCATATCCTTCCAGCAAAATAGAGGAGGCAACCTTCGGTTTCGCTTGGTGCAGCCATGGCAGGACACACGAAGAAGATATGGGAGCAAGGAAGAGAAAGGGACTCTGAGGAAAGCTTGAAGCAAAGAGAAAAATAGGGTTTCGGGAATGTAGAGGCAGAAATTGGAGGAACGAAGCAAGAAAGAGGGTTTAAATAGGGGAGTGGGTGACATTTGGTGTTCGGCAGGCAACGAAGCAACCACGGGTCGAAAAACGAAGGGACGTGACAGTTGATGACACCAACTGTCGCCATTTGGGCACGTGGATGGCATGACCCAACCCTAGGCATTACACGCGGCAGGAAACTCCCACCTTTGGGACAGCCTCAAGTAAAAGAGTAGAAACAACCACTCCCAATCTGCATAGGGTAGCCAAAACATCGTGGGGTAGTTTCAAGTGCTCCAAACCATCACCTTCCCAGGAAGCCAAATAAGTGGGAGACACGCATGTGGATGCCATACTCCCACCTCGACTCCACACATGGACAAGGAGCGACAGGTACGCCGCCAAGACTTTATTACTGCAGAATGTGGGGGAGTCACAACTCATCTTTTTCTTTTCAATTCCTACCCTACAAATATTCTAGAAATTCATAGGGTACTTTGAGAGGAGTAATCCCCTAGATCTAGGTTGGGCCAAATGACCTGGCCCAAGTCTCTTGAGTAGCATGTGCCAGGCCGACCCAAAAGGCATATAGTAGGAAGGGGCAAAAGACTAGCCTTGTGTGGGGACCGGTCAGAAGTATGAACTACTCCTAACCACCCATGATCAAGGCATCAGGGTCAAATCAAGGTGTCAGTAAAGACACTGACATCCAGGTGCTAAAAGCAGCACAGACGAAAGCGCAAACAACTGAGGAGCAGGGTGTCAAGGACAACCCCCTGTGCTCAGGTACTGACGGCAAGCTCACCTGACAATGGCTACGCCACATTAAATGGAAGACAACGCCAAGCACAGCACAGCCTGGGCTAAGGTGTCAGTGGTCGCCACGATCAAACATGGATCCTATAACTAGACGAAATGCTGACACGAAGGACACGAAACATGGTAGGGAGGTGCAGGCAACACTCCCACAACCTGGCTGACAGGTACGAACAACAACTCCTCGAATCCCTTTTGTCAGAAGATCACATTGGCCAAGTATATAAAAACCCCCTCACACCCTTTAGGGGGTTCTCTCTGATTTTCAAATACTTTTCTTTTTCACTTATTCGACCACCATATCCCAACAATTGATTTAGACATCGGAGGTAGCACGATGCCCTAAGCCCCCCCCCCCAAAAAAAATCTCTCTCTCAATAGATCCAAACCAAGTTCAGCAGCGTGGAATTGCCCAGGCTACGAAACACGACATCAACAATATAATTTATCTTCTAATAATCACCGTAATTCCTGCCCACCTCATAAAACTACCCATGTTTAGCATCCTCCACACTAAAAACAATCTAAGAATGCATCAAAATAATGGTAGTGTTGTGTATGGCACTATGGAAAATTTCAATTTTTAATAAAACAAAAACAAAAGGATTACAAACCTACAATCATTAAAGCGAAAAGTAGATGGAAAAAAGAAACAAGAGGAGAAAGTGGTAGGCTTTTGAAGATAATTACCAAATATTAGACCAAGTAATGATGAAAGAAGACTGCGTCACTTGTGGGAGCTCATGACGGGATAAATGTACAAAGGAATAATGACCTTTTGCATTTAACCTCCATGGAAGTTAAATCTTATTGATGGGTTATATATTATTATTATTATTATATAATTCGTTACTTTATAGTTTTATTGTTTCTGAGGTAGACCAACTTTTGCTAATCAAAAAGTTAATTAATTACATGCAAAGTGGCATCAGTACTCATCACCCAAATTATTAAATAACATACATATATAGGTCTCAGTCCCAGCCTATTGAAAAAAGTAAAAGAGAATTAAATCCATTCAGAAATAGCTAAGTACTTAGTGGGTCAGAGGAGCCTATGGTTCTAAAAACAGTAAGTAGAGTTAGAAGTTATTCATTTGGAAACTTAAATGGTGGTTTAGTGGAGAATAAACTGCCCATATATAATGGGATTTGGTAAGGGAAGAGTTTTCTTTGTTGGTGTTTGATTTTAGACCAGGTTTCCTTCTATTTTATATGCCACCCACCTCTACAAACCATTGTCCAGTCTTAACTTTTTGCTACTTTTTCCAATGACATGCTTTATTACAATTTAGATTAAGCAAATGCTTTTTCCAATGACATGCTTAGAGCAAAAGCAAAACTTGGATTTAGTAAACGGTCAGCCGGCGCCACTTCACTATATACTTCACTATTCCTCTCATGGATGTTTTGGTTTGATCTGTTCGATTTTAGTGAGTTTTAGGAGGGAATATGAAAAATGTGTGTTTGTGTGGAACACAAAATAATAGGTGAGGAGGCTTCGAGCTTATGGATAGTTTTGTTAAAATTTGTAGGCTAGCATTGAGTGTGATGGTTAGGGCACTATTGATTCTATTATTTTAGATTCGAATTTCTGTAAACAACTTTAAATGAAGCCAAGGACTATTCCAGCTTGGGACTGGCAAATTAATGAATAAATCCTCTTCATACTCAAGTGTTTGCTATTATTAACCATTGTAAGCTTGACCAGTCTTCTCATTGGCATTCTCAGTTTTAGTGTGATGGGAGAAGAGAAAGATGGAATAATGTCACCCAGGCCTTCGACGTTGACTTCACAGTCGTATGTTGGTCCCATAAATCTATACTACCCGCCATTAATGAGGCCTCAAAATGCATATCGAAATCCAAACATCTACCATGTCAGTAGACAGGTTGATGTCTTTTATTTTTTAATAAAGTTTGTTTGACGTACTTTTGAATTTAAAAAATTGCATAATTATAGCGTCCTTTTGAACTAAATATGCCCTATTCTATGTCAAGTAATCCGGAAGACTTTAGGCCAGTTGAAGATCCACACTACGAGTAATCCTTTTCATTTGCTATATATTTAGTTCTTGTATAACTTTAATTTGGTATGTGGTTGCTAAGCATGCATTGATCTTTGTGTATATTGAGAGAGAGAAGACCACGATTTTCATTTGCTGTAATAACACATATTTTACATAATGAGTATTAAACAGAATGCATGGTCTTTTTTAGTTTTCTTGAATGGAATGTTTCTGATCATGTCTGAATTCCTTTCTCTATAATTCTCTCCTATTTGATAAACCATTGCTCATTTATCTATAAGTTTATTTCACGTGAAAGTGATGAGGGAATTTGGCAAGATTGCAAAAGGATTCAAGTGTCTCATTCATGAGCATGTACACAGTAGTGATGAGCATGTACTTTGGTCCCCAATCTAGACCTCCCAAAACGTCTAATTTTCATTTTTCTCGGTTAATTTAGAGCTTGATGAGCATGTACACTTATTTGCAAAGAGAGAATACCTGTAGGAAAAATTTTCATCTCCATTGTAGTGATGCTCAGATGCAAGAAAAATAGANGGTCAGCCGGCGCCACTTCACTATATACTTCACTATTCCTCTCATGGATGTTTTGGTTTGATCTGTTCGATTTTAGTGAGTTTTAGGAGGGAATATGAAAAATGTGTGTTTGTGTGGAACACAAAATAATAGGTGAGGAGGCTTCGAGCTTATGGATAGTTTTGTTAAAATTTGTAGGCTAGCATTGAGTGTGATGGTTAGGGCACTATTGATTCTATTATTTTAGATTCGAATTTCTGTAAACAACTTTAAATGAAGCCAAGGACTATTCCAGCTTGGGACTGGCAAATTAATGAATAAATCCTCTTCATACTCAAGTGTTTGCTATTATTAACCATTGTAAGCTTGACCAGTCCTCTCATTGGCATTCTCAGTTTTAGTGTGATGGGAGAAGAGAAAGATGGAATAATGTCACCCAGGCCTTCGACGTTGACTTCACAGTCGTATGTTGGTCCCATAAATCTATACTACCCGCCATTAACGAGGCCTCAAAATGCATATCGAAATCCAAACATCTACCATGTCAGTAGACAGGTTGATGTCTTTTATTTTTTAATAAAGTTTGTTTGACGTACTTTTGAATTTAAAAAATTGCATAATTATAGCGTCCTTTTGAACTAAATATGCCCTATTCTATGTCAAGTAATCCGGAAGACTTTAGGCCAGTTGAAGATCCACACTACGAGTAATCCTTTTCATTTGCTATATATTTAGTTCTTGTATAACTTTAATTTGGTATGTGGTTGCTAAGCATGCATTGATCTTTGTGTATATTGAGAGAGAGAAGACCACGATTTTCATTTGCTGTAATAACACATATTTTACATAATGAGTATTAAACAGAATGCATGGTCTTTTTTAGTTTTCTTGAATGGAATGTTTCTGATCATGTCTGAATTCCTTTCTCTATAATTCTCTCCTATTTGATAAACCATTGCTCATTTATCTATAAGTTTATTTCACGTGAAAGTGATGAGGGAATTTGGCAAGATTGCAAAAGGATTCAAGTGTCTCATTCATGAGCATGTACACAGTAGTGATGAGCATGTACTTTGGTCCCCAATCTAGACCTCCCAAAACGTCTAATTTTCATTTTTCTCGGTTAATTTAGAGCTTGATGAGCATGTACACTTATTTGCAAAGAGAGAATACCTGTAGGAAAAATTTTCATCTCCATTGTAGTGATGCTCAGATGCAAGAAAAATAGAGGCTTCAATAAAGATGGTTTAATTATTCACTAGCTCATCTTCTACCCTAACTAATTGTAAAACTCCTACAACATGCTAGCTAGCTTTGCAAATGAAGATCTCAATGAGCTGCAGTTAATAATATAATGTCGTCATTGAAAGAAATAAATTAAAGGTAGATTTAAAAAAAAAAATTAATGATGTTGAATACCAAATCCAAAACACAAGTCATTGAAGACACGCGCACAGGCTGTTTTCATTACACAACTTTTTATTATAAAAGTTAATTTAATGAACCTACAGATATCCCTTTTGTACATCATAACCAAAACATAGGGGGAGTACCATTACAGTTGATCCATTCAAAAACGATCTACTCCATACAACGTGCTATTTACATACAATTTATCCAAACCAAGCCAAAACTATTACAAATGTGACAACCCAGTAAAAACACAATAATTTTCAATTTTCCTTCTGAAGAGTTGTCTCTCTCTCTCTCTCTCTCGTACTTTATCATCCCTATTACGAACTTCATGCTCGAGCAGCAATGCGTCATCCCACATCTTCCAAACTTTATTTTCTCTTGTGGGAATGTTCTCCTCTAACAAGTGAAGTATATCCACCCAAATGAACAATTCACATCTCCTTGCTTCTCCCTGCACTCAATACGAATATTTTATTAAAATAATAAAGCACATCGTGCAAAATCAAACTCAATATGTTAATTAACATGATAAGTTGCTTTACCGTGTTATAGTTTGGGCAGGCGAAAAACTTCCTTTCGGGATTTTTCATAGTGTGCAATGTCTTTAGCTTAGCTTTTGAACCACACCAACAAGTTGGTGTTTCCAATACAAAACCATCAATTACAGATGATGATGATTGGGTTGATGTCATACATGATTCTAAAAAACTAATCACAAGTTCATATTTGTAAATACTAAAACAGAGTCCTTATCATGAGCCTGTCCTTATCACTTATGTGTTTCATATTATGATAAATTGTGAAGGTTCAGGCCTTGTCCAAAAACCAAACAAAAGTTCATGCCTTAAAACTTATGTGTTGATGCTATGGTGTAGTTTTTAGACTCTTTTCTGTATTTTTGGGGGGTAGAATCTATTTATTCATTCCCTATGTATTTTACCACCTCTCAGGGGATTATTTCATTCTACCACTTTCTTCCCCCAACTCCAATCTCCCATGGAATGCCAAGAAAAGCAAACTGTTCGAAATTCTTTGGAGGACATCAAGTGCATTGAGTCAGGGAAAGTGCCTTTTCCTAATTACAAGAAAATAGAAGCAAGCAATAATGGATCAAATGACATCAGCAATTGTGTAAAGACCAGCTTTTTTCATCTAGATATGGATGTAGGCCATAACCGTTGACTAGTATTTTTTTTTTTTCCTTCTTATGTAAGCGTTCTTATGTACTAAATGTACCGTGGATCAGGTTCTAGCTAACTAGATATGTAAACTTGCATTTCTATTATCAAGACAAAGATAATAAAATCACTAATTGCATTCTCTGTAGAGTTCACTAATTTAAATATTTCATATTCCTTTTTTGGAGAGCAGACTTGCTTAGCTGCCACATTTCCCTATATCCTTGAAAATGTGAGTGCAACATACTATATATAATTCAATGCACACCTAGTTCACCTCTGCCTCGATGAGTAAAGACTTATGAGAGGAACACGGGAGATCGGCTTCATACTAGAAAGGAAGTTCACTGACCTTGTGCACGGGAAAATCATCTTGATTCACACGAGGAAGCTTGATTCATAGAGAAGAGGGGAGCTTGATTCACAGAGAAGATAGGAGCTTGATTTCATAGAGAATAGAAGATGGCATCTGGAGCGAGTTGATGAGAAGAATTTCTCTTTAGTTATTGAGAAACCCAAAAAATAAACAAGATCATTAATCTCATCACATGAACTAAGTCATTTCAAGTAAGCATTGGGTTCAACAGAGTTAAAACCACAATTTTTCTCAGCGCCAAAACAACGATAAGCGTGGACATAGAAGAAAGCATCAAACTTGAACCTCCCGAGAGCTCCTACGATTGTGGAGGCTTGTTCTACCCTATCTTAGTATAGGCTTTAAACTCTTCCACCATGGAAGAGTCTTTAGAAGATCTATGCAAACGAATGTCTCTATCGATACAAGAGAAGGAGGAGATTATAGTGGAAGAGGATCTACTTGAAGAAACGAACCTAAGGGGAGAGCACTGCCTAATGGTGTCTCTACTCTTGGAGAAACACTACAATCGCGAGGCTTTTAAGCTAACCTTGCGGAAACTATGGAGACCAGTTAAGAGGATCTGGTTTAAGGAGCTGGGCTCTAAACTTCTTCTGGTAGAATTCGAAGACCAAAGGGAGAAGGCCAGGGTGCAACGCAAAGGACCTTGGTCCTTCAATAGACATCTAGTTTTGGTGCAACCTTTTGCAGGCGGCTTACAAGCAAACAAAGTTAAGATAACTCAGGCTTCCTTTTGGATAAGACTCTATAACCTTCCTCTGGGTGCCATGAATGAGAGGGTGGTGAGGAAGATTGGTAACAGCATTGGTTCGGTTGAGGAGATTAACATCGAAAAGAATGAAGTTGCTTGGAGTGAGTTCATCAGAATCAGGGTCAACTTGGATGTCACAAAACCGTTGCTACGAGGTAAATGCATTACACTACCTTCCCACGGTGTTTGCTGGGTTCGTTTCCTATATGAAAGGCTACCTACTTTTCTGTTATGTTTGTGGTATATTGGGACACAGTCACAAAGATTGTGAAGAGAGGAAGGAAACTCGCGAAACACAGAAGGAAGAGGATTATCCTTTTGGTCCATGGCTGCGAGCCTGTGTCTTGTTTGTTAACCATCGTAAAAGCAAGGCCAAGAGGTTCCTGTTCCGCCTCCTTGTGCAAGTTCCAAAGATAATGCTGCAAATCCGGCAAAAACAGGAGTACCCTCAGATCCTGCCATCTTGGGCAATACAGGTGGGAACGTGTTTCAAGGCAGTGTGGCACATGAAGTCAACACTACAAAGGCTACAAGTACAGACCTCCATGCTGGAGTGATGGAGGAAATAAAGGCGTTACCTTGTAACATAGCTAGACTAGATGGCGGAATGGTCACCCTGCAGGAGGAAAAGTCAAAAAAAGAGGAGGCTTTCAAGGGTAAACCAACAACCCCTCTGACAGAACTTGACTCTAACAGGAGCTTGGAAGAGAAGGACCCTCCAACCCACAACGAGGGTTCCCTAGCAAAGCCTGGATGTAATAAAGAACAACCTATGAGGGAAAGTGGCAAAGACTTACCAAGAGGACTGGGAAGGAAAACAAACCTTGCATCCCTAATTGTATCCTTAACAGAAAGGCAATAAGGGAAGAGGAAACTGAGTCAAGGCCTTTACCTAAAGCTAAGCAGCAAAAGGTTATGGGTTTGGACAAGAACTCAAATATAAGATCGCCCCGCCGAGTGCCATGAAACTTCTAAGTTGAAATTCACAGCGATTGGGAAACCACGTGGAATTCGTGCCCTTCGTGACTTGATCAAGAAGGAAGCTCCCAATATTTTGTTTTTACAAGAAACCAAATTAACTAGTAGAGCAATGGAAAAGATTAAGTATCAAATTGGCTTTCCAAACTGCTTAACAGTGGACTGTGAGGGGAGAAGTGGTGGTCTAAGTCTAATGTGGGGACATGAGGTTGACTTAGTCATTCGTAGTTTCTTAAAGAATCACATTGATGCTGAAGTAAAAGACAACAGAACAAAGGAAAGTTGGCAATTAATTGGGTTTTATGGTCTGCTAGAAACTAGTAGAAGGGGAGAATCTTGGGATCTTCTAAGATTCTTAAACTTTGGGGCTTGTGAGAAATGGTTGGTAGTTGGTGATTTCAATGAAATTACAAACATAAATGAGAAGAAGGGAGGTAATGAAAGATCAGAAACCCAAATGGAGAACTTTCGAAAAGCAATAGATGATTGTACTTTGCAAGATCTGGGATTTGAAGGTTCCAACTTCACTTGGTGGAACAATAGGGAAGGGACCCATGCTATTCTAGAGAGGTTGAAACGAGCTCTAGCTAAACATGCATGGTCTCAAGCTTTCCCTTTTGCCAAGGTGATACACTCCATAGCTGCCCATTCAGATCATGCCCCTATTGTCCTGAATACAGAAGACATATCCCCAAGACATAAAGGCCCTAAACCTTTTAGATTCGAAGTTGTGTGGATTGAAAGTAAAGCTTGTGGCAAGGTAATAGAGAGAGTCTAGCAGGCTGCTGGTAGGTATGGATCTTCTAATGACATAATGGGGAAACTATCAGCTTGTAATGTAAGTCTATTACAATGGAGCAAACAAAATTTTGGTGGAGTGCAGAAGGGGCTGCAATAGGCTAAACTCAACCTAGAAAAGATGCAAGAGGAAAATGAGACTACAGCCAACCCAGCTGCTCTACAACAAGCTTGTGAGGAGGAACAAGCTAGTGAGGAGGTTCAGGTATGGTTGAAGAGGGAAGAAATACAATGGAGACAAAGATCAAAAGCCCTTTGGCTTAAGGTTGGAGATTAGAACACGAAGTTCTTCCATAACCAAGCAAACCATAGGAGGAAAAAAACACCATTGCAATACTGCTAGATGAGTCTAGAGAGTAGCAAGTAGCATGAAAAAGGGATGATCTTATTATGAGTTACTATAAAGCAATGTTCAAATCAGGTGCACAACCATGCAATTTGGACATCTTAGCATCCTTAAGAGGCAGAGTTACAGCAGACATGAATGAGGAGCTCACCAAAGAGTTTACTGATGCTGAAGTGGAGGTAGCTCTACATCAAAATAACCCCACCATAGCCCCTGGTCCCGATGGTATGGCCCCCATTTTCTATCAAAAATATTGGCATATAGTTGGTAATTCAGTGTCTAAGGATGTGCTAAATGCTCTCAACAATGGCCAATTCCCTTGTGCTATTAATTACACATTTATAGCTCTCATTCCAAAGGTAAAAAAAAAAACTCATAAAGTTTCAAACTACAGACCCATTAGTCTCTGTAATGTAATTTACAAATTGATCTCTAAGGTATTATCTAATAGGTTGAAGCTAATCCTACCCAAGATTATCTTTATTTCTCATAGTGCATTTGTACCTGGAAGAGCCATTTCTGATAATATCTTGATAGCTTATGAAATGATTGATTTTCTTATAAGAAAGAGGAAAGGCAAAACTAGATTAATGTCCCTCAAACTAGACATGAACAAAGCCTATGATAGGCTTGAATGGCACTACTTGGAGGGTGTTATGCAACAGATGGGATTCACAAGCAAATGGATATAGTTGGTGATGTTGTGTGTAAAAACTGTCTTTTTCCATCCTCATAAATGGTGAACCTGTTGGCCCAATTCATCCAACCCGAGGGATAAGGCAAGGAGTTCCCTTGTCTCCTTACCTTTTCTTACTGGGAACTGAATGCCTCATTTCTTTACTGGATCAAGCTGCATCAAGTAACCTGATACAAGGAATCCAAGTCTGCAGAGGGACTCTTGTGGTGAACCACCTTCTGTTTGCAGACGATAGCATATTGTTTTGTAAGAACTCAAGCAAATAAAGTAGAGAGCTGCAAAGAATCCTTGGAATTTATGAGAGGGCCTCAGGACAAAAAATCAATAAAGATAAGACAGCAATGGTCTTTAGCAGGACTGTATCTTCAGCAGATCAACAGCAACTGCTTTCTTCTAGGGGCATTCAGGAATACCATAACTATGGCAAATACTTAGGCCTTCCACCTATGATTGGAAAAGATAAAAATAAAAATAAAAATAAAAGAAAAAAAGGCATTTTCAGATATTAAACACAAAGTTTGGTCAAAGCTTCAGAAATGGAAAGGAAAACTTTTATCCCAAAGGGGAAAAGAAACTCTGATTAAGGCAATGGCATTAGCAATTCCTACTTATGCTATGTCCTGCTTCAAACTACCTCTTACCCTTTGTAATGAACTAGAACAAATGATGGCCAAATTCTGGTGGGGGCAGAAAAATGAAGAGAAGAAAATTCATTGGGTAAGCTGGAAGAGGATGTGTGAAACCAAAGGTGATGGGGGACTGGGCTTTAAAAACCTGAGTTTTTTCAATGAGATCTTACTTGCAAAACAAGGTTGGAGACTTATGCAGCAAAATGACAATCTAGTACATAAAATTTTCAAGGCCAGATATTTCCCAAACACTAACTTTCAGGGATCCAGCCTTGGTCATAGCCCTTCCTATGTTTGGAGGGGCATATGGTCAATCAAAGATAAGCTTCTTCAGGTCTGCAAATGGAGAATTGGGAATGGTATGACTGTAAGAATAAGGGAAGATTACTAGATCCCTGGTTTCAAGAATTTACAACATTTGGGAATTCTAAAGGGTGCTAACAACCAGAAAGTTGAGGAGCTACTAGATCCATCTACTGGCTAGTGGGATGTGCAAAAAGTAAGAAGAGTGATGCCTCCTGATCCGGCAAATGTAGTTTTAAAAATCATCCTCAATGCAGCTAATCATGAAGACAAGTTAATATGGGAATAGGAAAGGAGTGGTTGCTTTAGTGTGAAGAGTGCCTACAAGTGTTTTAGAATGCAGTCTACAGCAGCAACAGAGGGTGAAAGCTCCTCAAGCAGTAATAATAAAAAACTATAGAAGCAAATCTGGAGAATGAAGGTTCCCCCCAAGGTAAAAGCTTTTGCTTGGAGGACCTGCAATGAGGCCCTTCCCACGAGATGTAATTTGAAAAAAGGAAAGGTAGTCGAAGATGAAACATGTCAACTGTGCTCCTCAGCAGCAGAAACTACAGCACATGCACTTTTTCAATGCAAAATGCTTCCATCCATGTGGTGTAAACAGCTCCCCCAGCTTAACATAGATGAACCTCAGAGTGACATCAGGGAATGGATTTGTAGAGTTCAAGAATCCTGCAATATTGAGGCACTGGAGAGGCTATTCATGATAGCTTGGGCATGCTAGTATAGAAGAAACCAACGGATATTTGAAGAGAAACAGTTCACCCCTGAGGAAGCCATTAACTCAGCCCTTTCTCTACATTGGACTTACAAAGCTACTAAAGCCCTCGACATCAGCAAAGTAAGGAGAATCTCCCAATGGCAACCTCATCCACAAGGTTCCATAAAACTTAATGTAGATGGGGTTGTCTTTCATGCTTGGACTCATTGCTTGAGATTGGGAAAGGAAAGTCTTAATGGCAGTAAGCCAGAAAGAAGAGGCTGTCATGGAGCCTCTGGAGATTGAACTATTAGCATTACTGAGAGGTCTGCAATTCAGCATCCCCCTTGGTCTACAATCTTTGTGCATTGAAACTGACTCTTTGCTCCTGATCAAAGAAATTTCTAGCTCTCTACTTTCGAATGCCAATTAAGGGCAGGTTTCTAAATCGTTCCATTAACCATATCAATAGAGAAGCAAATTAGGCTGCTCACAAGCTAACTAGGTTCTCTAGGAATGTTTCTAATACTACTATATGGTGGGAATCTGTTCCCAACTGTGTTCAACCAATCCTTTGGACTAACCTTCATCTGTAATGCTCTTTGGGCAGTTATTAATGAGAAGGTGTTTTACTATAAAAATAAATAAATAAATAAATAAATCGAAAAAAATCAGAGTTAGACTCTCTTTTCAATGTACGCTTTCTCATATCAATCTTGCCTTAAAAGATTAAAAAGCGCCGCAATAAATTACAGCGACAATAGTTCCTTTTTCAACGCAAAAAAGACTATTTTAGTTACTTTTTCGGCGATGTTATTTGCAGCAAAGTCGCCAGATTTATTTGTGGTGACTTACTCTGTCGTCGGAGAGAAAACATGGCTGCAGTTAAAAAAATACTTTTTTTTAGTTGCCGGAAATACATTTAGTCGTAAAAATTTATTTTTCTTGTAATGACGACACGTTTCAAAGTGATTCATATAAAAAATTAATTTTTTAATAGTGAACTCTACTATTTTTTAAAACGACTGCACGATTCTTGCGCACTCTATAACTATATGTAGAACATTACTTCTTTTAATATTATTATTATTTTA
>QEOT01122916.1:2874-13682 GCA_003123785.1 Pterocarya stenoptera
CCCCCCCCCCCCCCCCCCCCAATTATATGTTTCATCTGGGTGGTGCTTGTCTGCTTGACATGGAAGATGCAAGCCATGACCACATCACTGAATCATGGCTGATCTGTCTGTGGCTTGTTAACCTTATTCCGTGTTAAAAAAAAAAATGAATAGGTCTTTGGGCTTTAGCTGAAAATAAATAAAGCAATCAAAATAGATTTTATGCATTTGTTTGACCTTATTGCCACTTATGGTTTGGTTAATTCTTTTCTCATCCGCCATGTTTTCTTTTTTCGACATAATTAACCAGTTACTTATTTTATTTTCCTTTATCAATGTGCATTTTAGGTCTTTGATGCATCAATTATGTACTATGGTTAACAACCTATTAGTGATTACTTATGCTTCTAATTCAGGTTCACTCAGCTGATAAAATCCTTGAACTTCTGAATTTGGGGAATAGTCGACGGAAAATAGAAAGCACAGAGGTCAATGCAACTTCTTCACGGTGAGCATGCATTAGTTGGATTTCTTACTTGCCCAAAACATATCATCATTGCTGTCATCATTAGCTGTGTATAGCATCCCTTTACACTATTCATAAATAGCCAACTAAGGAACAGTTGCTACCACTCCAACTCTATGCCAACACCCACTCCTCCCCCCGTCCCCCGTCTCTTACAGGCTCTTTGTAACTAACAAATATCCAATAAGGAACAGGGACTACACATGCTGCTGCGCTCTCCACATTAATGATACTCAAACTTTCCTGATACTATAATAATTATAAGCACCACATCATCATGTTAAGAAATTTCTCACTTGTAACTTCACTACAGCTGTGATCATTATCCCACTATCATCTTTTTGAGATATTTCTAGCATGGAGCCATCTCTATGTAGTGCAACCTTTTTGCATGATCTCATGTGAAGTTGTTTCCATGTAACCAGATCACATGCAGTTCTGGAGATTACTGTGAAAAGGAAACAAAAAAATAAGTATCGAAATCAAATAATGCGAGGAAAACTTGCACTTGTAGATCTTGCTGGCAGTGAACGAGCTTCTGAAACAAATAGCGGAGGCCAAAAGCTAAGAGATGGAGCTAATATCAACCGGTCACTTCTTGCTTTAGCAAACTGCATAAATGCTTTGGGGAAACAACAAAAAAAGGGTCTTGCTTATGTTCCTTACCGCAACAGGTGACAGATGGTACTCATTATAATCTGAAGTTGTCCCTGCTTGATAGCTAATATACATTTCTTGCAGCAAATTGACACGAATACTTAAAGATGGTCTGAGTGGTAATTCTCAAACAGTCATGGTTGCTACAGTATGCCCTGTGGACAGTCAGTATCCTCACACTGTGAATACCTTGAAGTATGCTGACCGAGCAAAGGAAATAAAGACACACATTCAGGTGGGACTCAAAAATTAATATGGGATACATCTAATTATCACTTTTTTTTTTTCTTTTTATCTATAAAAAAAATTATCATTCTAGAAAGCATGAGCACTTTAAAGTTATTTATGGCTCGCAGTGCTTTACTGGATATTCTTTTTGGATTAACACAATTCTGCTGGAAGGCTAATACTCAGCTCTTTTTATATTATAGCTCTCAATATAAACTACTTTTTTCTTCTATTATAGTTTGGGGCAGCTTCCCTTTTGGCATCAGAGTAAGGTCATGTTGTTTGCTAATTGAATTATCAGTATTCAGTTTCTATTCTGTCACAGTAAAGCGTATCTTTTGTATATGCTTCTGTTTAGTATCTACGTGGTTTACTAGGCTTAAGTCAGTTACCACTCTCTGTAGACTCACACCACATCAAGCATCATTTCTTGGTAACGAGTTTTCATCATGCTCTTGTTTCTCAACAGAAAAACATAGGCACAGTAGATACACACGTATCGGATTACCAACTGATGATTGACAGTCTTCAGGTAAACTATTAAATGGAGCTTTATCTGTTTTTTTGAGGTAGCATGGCATATCTTGGAATATGACATATTTGATTTCACAGGTTGAGGTTGGCCGACTGAAGAATGAACTGGCTGCAAAAGAATCACTCAAAAGTTTCAAACCTGCTGAAAAGGCTGCAGACGATGAGCTGTCTTGGTTGAATATATTGAGCCATGAAATAAGTGAAAATGTTCAGGAACGGATAAATTTGCAGAAGGCATTATTTGAGCTTGAGGAAACTAACCTTCGCAACCGAACTGAACTCCAACATCTTGATGATGCTATTGCAAAAAAACAGGTTAGATGGTGCCACTTTTATCTTGCAGACTGCATTTTGCCTATTCTACATCAAGTCTAAGAAATAGATTCTGTAACAAAGTGTTCATTTCTCTCTGAAATCTGATGCCTGAAGAAATTCCTTAGAATTTAGATTCTTGCACGTTGCATTTCTAAATTGTCCGCCAAGATTTCAGTACCAAAAAGGGGCAAGATAGAGGTCTGAATGTCTGCTTTACCGTCACATCTCCCTCCCAGTATTTTCTTGCTCTGCTTGCCATACTAGGACCAAATTTTTATATAGTTTATACCAACGATAAAGTACGTTTTTTCTATTACTATCGCAGGTTACTGGAAAAGATGGAGCAGTTGTGGAGGCCTTGAGAGGAAGACGGCAAGTCATTCTAGATAACATTCGTGACAATGATGAAGCTGGTGTCAATTACCAAAAGGTAGTGCTCTCCACATTCTGGTGATCATAAGATTTACAGCCTTTAACGCTTTTGTACCATATTACCAATTAACTTTTGCAGGAAATTGAAGCAAATGAGAAGCATCGATGCCAATTGCAAAATATGATTGAGGAAGCAATAAGTAACAATGGTAACAAAACTTACTTGAGCATTCTCAGTCAATACAGGATCCTGGTGAGTAGATATAAGTAGGACTCAATCTACTTGTCTTAGAATTGGCTGTTACGATTGTAGAAAGTCTGATACTTGTAACTGGATGAGCTTAGCTTATATTATTACAAGAAGTCCTCACTTTCCAAACAACACTTAGTGAGGGGATCTCTATGTATAAAATGCTCCCAAGACTATTAATCACCTCAACCTGGAATCTATTCTGAACAAGTTTGCTCTTGTCACAACATGATCATTTGTCTTAAGCTCATGTTGGTTCCTTTCTGTAAAAAATGATGACTGGGCATTGCTGTACTAAAACATTGGTTCAGGAAGAATCTAAGTCTTTATATGATGTTCTATAAACATGCCTTCAGAGCCTAACAGTTATACTGCACTAATGTAGGGGATGGCTAATACTGAGCTTCAGTTTGAAATGGCAATGAGGGATCAAGTCATCCATGACCAAAGGGAAGCACTAAGAAATCTGTGGAACTTGCTCGTGGGATTAGGACTTGATGAAAGAAAGATATTTGACCTTGCAGCCAAACAGGGAATAACAATTGAAGATTGGACATCGACAGCCTATCTTGGGATTTCTGACAGGAAACAGTCACCAAATCCAGTGGATGGAAGATTTGCACCCTTGCGATATTCTTCAGCATCTTGCATCTTCCAGCATTCTCAACACTTTGGTTCAACCTCATTTTTGAGAGGGTACTGGGATTCAGCTGCTACATTTTGCAGAGAGGAGCATCTTAACTCCTACTGCCTACTGTCACATGATCACCCTTCATCAGCATGTCTGAGGTTGAGTAAGAGTAGTGAACATTTGGTTGGCGGCAGACCATGGTTTGGCACTCTAATGAAGCTTCCTCAAAACTTGCGCCATTCTTATCCAGGGATACGAACTCATTCTTCACCGCATGGTGAAAGCTGCATCTCCTCTTCACGTCACAATGCTGATTTTGACACCAGGCATAAGGTATGTAAGCTAATTATTACTATGGTAGATTTGCTTCCTGGAGATTGTCATGCAGCTGTTAGTGTGTTGTTCTAGTCCTTATTCGCCATGAGTTTTGTTAATCTACTTGTTAAGGTCTTAGACGATCATTTCTTCTGTTTACTCTTACACATCTGAGCTAATGGACTATTTCACTGACCCACTTACCCTGGTATCGCTTTGCTTTCCTTTTATGTTTTTTTCTTTTTAAAGGGGATAATAAAATATTATATGCTTCATCAGAATTGGTCTGCCTCATCTCCTTTGGAAGAAAAGACAACAAAACGAAATTCCTTGGCAGACCATTAAATTGTTCTCTTTAAGATTTGCTTAGAAAGATATGATTCTCAAGTCAAATTATCCGCAAGTATCTTCTTTACCGCACACATATTTGGATTTAAATTTTCTGGTTCTGCCTAAATAGTCCGTTGGAGAAATTTTCAAATTGGATGAGCTATGATCACAGATCATTTTGATAGTTTTGTTAGACTCCCAGAAATACTCTGTACCCTTGGTAATTTTTCCTCCTATCTTGGGGTTACTATTGTGTTTCAACAATATCCTACATATTTCCATTTGCTTTTGTAAGTCTGCAATGTTTTATGAGTTTTGCTACGTACAAGCAAATTTGCATACTAATGCTATTACCTTCATATTTTAAATTCAAATTAGTAATTTTTTCAATAAAATCTACTTTCTGACCAATTATATTGAATGGGTGCGCATATTAGTATACAAAATCGCTTACAATTAGATTTTTCTATGTTTTATTATTATTTATTTATACTAATTGCATGACTACTCTCTTTTGACTCATGGTTGTTTTTCACACAGGATGCATGGAATACTACCATGAGGAAACATTAAGGTCGAGAGTCCTCATATGTTGCGACGAGTAGCAGCCAAGACTTATAGGAAGGAAATTGTATTTTGTAGAAAACTAAATCCTGAGACTACTCAGATCTGTCCCACATCCCACTTTCTTCTATGGGGCCCATTCGATTTGGTTACCATAATCCCAATACTGAAGGTCCCCTTTCCAATTTTGTATGATATTCTTGAATGCTAGATCATCTTTTTCCCCTCTTCCCCTTCCCATTTTTTTCATTTTTTTAGTGCTAATATACATATCTGAAGCCTGAAGGGGAAGAAAAAGAGTGGGGAGACTAAACGAGGGTGTAGCTGGTAATATAGTCTAGAACTAGCCAACAGCAATTGTAGACTATGCTTTGCCTAATGTATATATTTGTGTACATTTACCTTATATTGAAAACAGCAATTCTTATCTTTCCAATTTGGTGCTAATTGAGAACTTGATTGATTGAAATTTTTAGTCGGGTTGTTTCCAAAGACAAAATGGGCACTCTCATATGAGTAAGGACACACAGCAAGTATTCTTGCAGATTTCGGATTATAAATTGATTCAATTCCAAGAACAGAAACTTAAGATATTCTAGAAATAAATGTGATGCCTGTCTCAACTAGTTCTATGTAGTGTAATCACATCTACAGATTTATCATTTAAGAAAAATGCGCTGGACTTCTACACCTTTTCGGCATATTCATATTTTCGTTATGTGTTGTTAAAAATGAATATTTATTTAAGAGTTTTTTTACTCATCACTCATTCATTATACTTTTATTTATTTATTTATTTATTTTTTAAAAATTAATTAAATTCTTTTGCTCATTATTCCTGTGCCATATATTTAGTGACAAAAAATAAAAAATAAAATAAAAAGTTATATACAGTGTGCGAGAAAACTTTTCTTTATTTTATATAAACGATTTTTTTAGGATGAAATATAAACAATTTTCACGTAAGATTATTTCTTATAAGTCCTGACTTGGGCCCTCACCGCTTTTCACGTTCCCGAATCAGTCTAGCCACCATCCAACAACAATGGCCACTGATTCTGAACCCTCCCTGCCCTTTAAACCCTACAATCTCACCCAAACCCTGACCGGCCACAAGCGCGCCATCTCGTCCGTCAAATTCTCATCCAGCGGTCGCCTCCTTGCCTCCTCGTCCGCCGACAAAACCCTCCGCACCTACTGCTTATCCAACTCCGACTCCAATGCCGATCCCACCGTCTCTCCCCTCCAGGAATTCCACGGCCACGAGCAGGGCGTCTCCGACCTCGCCTTTTCATCTGATTCGAGATTCCTCGTCTCGGCCTCCGACGACAAGACTCTCCGGCTCTGGGATGTCCAGACGGGGTCCCTCGTCAAGACCCTCGCTGGCCACACCAACTACGTCTTTTGCGTCAACTTTAATCCACAGTCCAACATGATCGTCTCTGGCTCCTTCGACGAGACGGTCCGCGTCTGGGACGTCAAGTCCGCCAAGTGCCTCAAGGTCTTACCCGCCCACTCCGACCCCGTCACATCCGTAGATTTCAACCGCGACGGCTCCTTGATTGTCTCCAGCAGCTATGACGGCTTGTGTCGGATTTGGGACGCCGGGACCGGCCATTGTATGAAGACCTTGATCGACGATGAGAACCCGCCGGTCTCCTTCGTCAAGTTCTCGCCCAATGGCAAGTTTCTTCTTGTTGGCACTCTGGATAACACTTTGGTAAGTCTTTCTAACTCGAGCGATGTGGGTTACCTTAAAGTTTCGGTCTTGGTTCAATGGCATTGCTGTCCTTGTGTGTTATTTGAGGTGTTGCTCTTACTTGTTTGTTTAAATGTCGTTGGGAACAGACAGAGGCCTATATGATTAGTGGCAAAACGGGGGTGCTGCCTCGGACCAAATAAAATTAACTTTTTTTTAGCCTTGTTTCGTTCGCTTCCTTTTCAGAACCTCTGTTTAGAATTGATCCTCAAAATCTTTCTTTTCTACGTTTCGAATGACCACCACAGTTTGCTTACATAGTTTTTATCAAGAAGTTTTTCACTTTTGCCAATGATCACCACGTCGAATCCGACGCCATGGCGGCCCACTCTATCGACACTAACCCGGTGGTAACCCTTTTCCTTTTGGTGGCTTCACTCATCTATCAGTATTCTGACTTGACACTATGGCCATACAAAGTACCAAGACATTTTAATCCAGCCTATAAGTCGCTCCCTCTGTGACTTGAACCTGTGACATAGTTTTTGCTCTGATACTAATTGTTAAAAACCCAACAATTGATCCAAAAGTCTTAAGACTGTTGAATACTAATTTGGTTAAACCTTTAACCCTCAGGATCATAAAGAATATTTTACTCTGGTCACTTTTCCGATTTATCATACACAAGTCATCGATAGGTGAAAACTGAAAAGAAAAAACGTCTTAATGGGGAAATGAAACCTTCAAATGACTTATTTGATCACTTACTTCATGGGCTTTATCTAGAATATGGCAAGAACAAAATCTAAAATCCAATATCTTTTCCTTAAATTTATTAGTAACAAGTTAATTTATGTACAATAACATGCAAATTTAATTAAAGATATCATTTATATTTATATGTTTGCTCAGTTTGAAGTGGACTAGTGAAAAAATGAAGCCAATCTTTTCTAGCCGGTCTCAACCGTCTTCATGATTTGGGCGTTCAAGCATACTTGTGGATAATGTGATATGGCACAATGTCAATAGAAGGCATCGCTTTAGACTGTATTGTGGGTCTTGGATGCGCCTTCCTGTGTAACTAGAGAAGTTATTAACTTTCAGTTTGAGGACATGTTAATCTGTGATGTTGTACTTTAAATGCTGCTTACTCCTAACTTGACAATCTATATTAATAGAGAGTCAAAGGATTTCTGATTTGGAATCCTTTTTAGCATTAGGAAGGGATTTCCTATTCCCCCTATGTGAAGCAAGACAACATAATCCACAACATAATCCATAATCTTAATGTTCTTGCACATTTCGAATGATCACCACAGTTTGTGTACATAATTTTTATCAATTAGTTTGTTCTATCCATCCATCTAGAGAACACGCCCTCAATGACTTTTGGCAGGTAGCATCCATTTCTGTTGTAATGAAGCCCCCCTGTAGAATCTTTAACTTTCTGGTCACTTTTTCTATTTATCATACACACGTCATTGATAGGTAAAAACTTCAAAGAAAAAACACCTTTATGGGGAACTGAAACCATCAAATGACTTATTTGATCACTTGCTTCATGGGTTTTATCTACAATATGGCAAGGGCTTCATGAGTTTTCTGGAAGAGGACGAAATCACAATAATATTAAAAAATACCCCACTTATAGTGGAGGAATATCATGGTAACAAAATTGAAAACACCTTGGGGTTGACATGTCCCAAAGGCTCCAAAACCAAGGTGTAAAAACAACATTTCAAACAAGCCTGCAAAAACAAAAATTACATAGCAATAATGAAAAATCTGTACTTTTTCTTTTGATCCATATCTTTGGGAAGCATGTTTTAGTATAGCCAAAAGTCCTCTGACATCCTGTGGCATTTCAACCCACTTTGAAAACTGCTGAGTAACTCCTTTGGCCCCAAGTTTGGCCAAGGAGTCAGCTACCTTATTGACTTCTTGGTAGACATGGGAGATTGACAACTCACTTCTGCAGAATAGTGGAGAGTTGATCCCATAAATCTCTCAAAGACCGGGGAACCTCTCCCTTTCCTTTCAACCATGTAACTACCACTTTTGAGTCGGGTTCCAGCTCCAATGTTTACCAAATTCCTCACTCAGCATTTTATCGGGCCATCAAGGATGGCCTTAGCTTCAGCCATGTTGTTTGTCTCTTCCTCAAAGTATGCCAAAAAAGCAACCACAACTTGCCCTTTCGTGTTTCTCACCATCCCTACCCCTCCCATCACCGATGGGTTGCCTAAATAGCAACCATCCACATTTAGCTTTACCTTGCCTTATCTGCCTTCAAGAATCTTCCAAAAAATACTCAGAAAGTCCACTGGGAATAAGTGAATAGGCAGATCCAGCAATGTCATCCACACTGGGGTAAGAGATGAGTACTCTTCCCTGCCATTGAATTCCAGTGTCCAACGAAATTTTTGATTACATTTAGATTTAGATGTTTTCATTATCCTGTCTCCTTTGGGTACTATTCATTTTGTACGCTCATCTGTATTGTCTATGTTGTGTTCTGCAGAGGCTTTGGAACTATTCGACTGGGAAATTTTTGAAGACCTACACTGGTCATGTGAACTCCAAATACTGCATTTCGTCGGCCTTTTCTATAACAAATGGGAAGTACATTGTTAGTGGTTCTGAAGATAATTGTCTATACTTATGGGAGCTGCAGACCAGGAAAATAGTTCAGAAATTGGAAGGTCACACGGACACTGCTATATCCGTATCATGTCACCCCACTCAGAACATGATTGCGTCTGGTGCACTTGGCAATGACAAAACTGTGAAGATCTGGACTCAGGATAAAGATTGATTTGCCTGTTGGATCAAGTCTGCAAGTCAGATTGGATCTGTCTTGTGGCTGAACCTCTTTTTTTATGAGCTTTTATTTTTATTTTTATGGGCGTGAGCCAGACCCATCATGCTGCCTGAAACAATTGCATTGTAGCCTTTTTCAGTCAATGTATGTACTTGCCTAGCTTAATTAGAATCGGACCGAATGCTAATGTCCAAACTGTTATTCAATATAACCAGGGCAGTATAATCTTGTGAAAAATGTTGTTGATAACTTGATAGATAACTAAGCATGCGGATGCCCACAAATCACTGGAGTGCTTCTGTGAAATGAATGTCTAGGAACAAAATCCTCAAGAGTAGTGCCACATACACTGACAATTTTACTTATAAGATTCATTTTGTCATTTTTGTTTTGAAATTCAAAATAAATTTAATAATTTTTAAAAGATCAATAACTGACATGTAGAGAGATAAGTTTTTATTTTTATTTTTATTATAAGCTTTTCAGTACAGTTAGCATTTTTCAATCCACAAAATTGGCCATCTTTAACAGGATACATTTAGTAATGTTTTGTGTGCCAAACTCAGTGACATACCTGCCCTTCGTCTATATCTATTGCTTGTAATCATGCAGGATTTTGCTAATCTTTATGATAAGAATATTTCCAAGATAATGAATATTGGATTACGGCTGGTCCTTGAGCTAGATCATATGGTACTGTGAATGAATGCTTGGTTGACCTCTATGCAAGAAATGGACATCTTAAAAGAAAGGTAAAGGAGCTGACGCAGGGAATGCCTTGCGATCCAAACTACAGAACTATTACTTGGAAAGGCTAAATTTGCAAATAAAACCCGGCTGGATATGTGTGCGCGCGTGCCCGACCAGATGGTATGGGCCAGAAGATGACGATGAGGACTAATGTGATGCATACAGGGTTTACTGTTGGTTAGAAAATTTGATCCATCAAGATTGAAGAAACAGGACATGGTGGCTGATTCTCAAAGTAGCAGAATCCTTGGAGAAAATAAGGTTATAAGCCAAGGACCGCACTGGAGGATTTTTGTAAATCCTAGAGAACTTAACTAGTCAAAATTTGACTTAATTAAAACTGGAGGAGCGTTCAATGTGATGAGATACCAAGACTCAAGAGTGAATCAATTAAGCCCAAAGCATCAACGACGCACGCATTTAACACGACCAAAGCCTAACGAATTACCTTGTGATGCTGACGCCGGACAGGATAGCGATTATCCTGTAGGCTAGTTCCAACAGATGATTCACAAGAGAAAATTCGCCCAAAACCAGAGAAAAGTCTCTAGGGTTTAACGGAGTATTATAAAATTCAACCAAATCCCCAAATCAGTCCACAAGCCGGACTGTTATAGCCAAAAATCGTGTTTATCCGAATTTTGCCAAAAATAGCAAAATCTCAGAAATCACTCTAAATTGAAATTCAAAATAAAATAAGCAATCTGCAAAAAATCCGGCCCAAATCGGATTTAAAACGACTTCCTAATTGACAAGCGAAAAATTACCATAAATAGTAAAAAATAACTAAAAATAGTGATTCGGAGGGGAAAACAGCAGAATTTGAGGTCGAAAAAA
>QEOT01122916.1:15079-40174 GCA_003123785.1 Pterocarya stenoptera
CTCTGTTTAGAATTGATCCTCAAAATCTTTCTTTTCTACGTTTCGAATGACCACCACAGTTTGCTTACATAGTTTTTATCAAGAAGTTTTTCACTTTTGCCAATGATCACCACGTCGAATCCGACGCCATGGCGGCCCACTCTATCGACACTAACCCGGTGGTAACCCTTTTCCTTTTGGTGGCTTCACTCATCTATCAGTATTCTGACTTGACACTATGGCCATACAAAGTACCAAGACATTTTAATCCAGCCTATAAGTCGCTCCCTCTGTGACTTGAACCTGTGACATAGTTTTTGCTCTGATACTAATTGTTAAAAACCCAACAATTGATCCAAAAGTCTTAAGACTGTTGAATACTAATTTGGTTAAACCTTTAACCCTCAGGATCATAAAGAATATTTTACTCTGGTCACTTTTCCGATTTATCATACACAAGTCATCGATAGGTGAAAACTGAAAAGAAAAAACGTCTTAATGGGGAAATGAAACCTTCAAATGACTTATTTGATCACTTACTTCATGGGCTTTATCTAGAATATGGCAAGAACAAAATCTAAAATCCAATATCTTTTCCTTAAATTTATTAGTAACAAGTTAATTTATGTACAATAACATGCAAATTTAATTAAAGATATCATTTATATTTATATGTTTGCTCAGTTTGAAGTGGACTAGTGAAAAAATGAAGCCAATCTTTTCTAGCCGGTCTCAACCGTCTTCATGATTTGGGCGTTCAAGCATACTTGTGGATAATGTGATATGGCACAATGTCAATAGAAGGCATCGCTTTAGACTGTATTGTGGGTCTTGGATGCGCCTTCCTGTGTAACTAGAGAAGTTATTAACTTTCAGTTTGAGGACATGTTAATCTGTGATGTTGTACTTTAAATGCTGCTTACTCCTAACTTGACAATCTATATTAATAGAGAGTCAAAGGATTTCTGATTTGGAATCCTTTTTAGCATTAGGAAGGGATTTCCTATTCCCCCTATGTGAAGCAAGACAACATAATCCACAACATAATCCATAATCTTAATGTTCTTGCACATTTCGAATGATCACCACAGTTTGTGTACATAATTTTTATCAATTAGTTTGTTCTATCCATCCATCTAGAGAACACGCCCTCAATGACTTTTGGCAGGTAGCATCCATTTCTGTTGTAATGAAGCCCCCCTGTAGAATCTTTAACTTTCTGGTCACTTTTCCTATTTATCATACACACGTCATTGATAGGTAAAAACTTCAAAGAAAAAACACCTTTATGGGGAACTGAAACCATCAAATGACTTATTTGATCACTTGCTTCATGGGTTTTATCTACAATATGGCAAGGGCTTCATGAGTTTTCTGGAAGAGGACGAAATCACAATAATATTAAAAAATACCCCACTTATAGTGGAGGAATATCATGGTAACAAAATTGAAAACACCTTGGGGTTGACATGTCCCAAAGGCTCCAAAACCAAGGTGTAAAAACAACATTTCAAACAAGCCTGCAAAAACAAAAATTACATAGCAATAATGAAAAATCTGTACTTTTTCTTTTGATCCATATCTTTGGGAAGCATGTTTTAGTATAGCCAAAAGTCCTCTGACATCCTGTGGCATTTCAACCCACTTTGAAAACTGCTGAGTAACTCCTTTGGCCCCAAGTTTGGCCAAGGAGTCAGCTACCTTATTGACTTCTTGGTAGACATGGGAGATTGACAACTCACTTCTGCAGAATAGTGGAGAGTTGATCCCATAAATCTCTCAAAGACCGGGGAACCTCTCCCTTTCCTTTCAACCATGTAACTACCACTTTTGAGTCGGGTTCCAGCTCCAATGTTTACCAAATTCCTCACTCAGCATTTTATCGGGCCATCAAGGATGGCCTTAGCTTCAGCCATGTTGTTTGTCTCTTCCTCAAAGTATGCCAAAAAAGCAACCACAACTTGCCCTTTCGTGTTTCTCACCATCCCTACCCCTCCCATCACCGATGGGTTGCCTAAATAGCAACCATCCACATTTAGCTTTACCTTGCCTTATCTGCCTTCAAGAATCTTCCAAAAAATACTCAGAAAGTCCACTGGGAATAAGTGAATAGGCAGATCCAGCAATGTCATCCACACTGGGGTAAGAGATGAGTACTCTTCCCTGCCATTGAATTCCAGTGTCCAACGAAATTTTTGATTACATTTAGATTTAGATGTTTTCATTATCCTGTCTCCTTTGGGTACTATTCATTTTGTACGCTCATCTGTATTGTCTATGTTGTGTTCTGCAGAGGCTTTGGAACTATTCGACTGGGAAATTTTTGAAGACCTACACTGGTCATGTGAACTCCAAATACTGCATTTCGTCGGCCTTTTCTATAACAAATGGGAAGTACATTGTTAGTGGTTCTGAAGATAATTGTCTATACTTATGGGAGCTGCAGACCAGGAAAATAGTTCAGAAATTGGAAGGTCACACGGACACTGCTATATCCGTATCATGTCACCCCACTCAGAACATGATTGCGTCTGGTGCACTTGGCAATGACAAAACTGTGAAGATCTGGACTCAGGATAAAGATTGATTTGCCTGTTGGATCAAGTCTGCAAGTCAGATTGGATCTGTCTTGTGGCTGAACCTCTTTTTTTATGAGCTTTTATTTTTATTTTTATGGGCGTGAGCCAGACCCATCATGCTGCCTGAAACAATTGCATTGTAGCCTTTTTCAGTCAATGTATGTACTTGCCTAGCTTAATTAGAATCGGACCGAATGCTAATGTCCAAACTGTTATTCAATATAACCAGGGCAGTATAATCTTGTGAAAAATGTTGTTGATAACTTGATAGATAACTAAGCATGCGGATGCCCACAAATCACTGGAGTGCTTCTGTGAAATGAATGTCTAGGAACAAAATCCTCAAGAGTAGTGCCACATACACTGACAATTTTACTTATAAGATTCATTTTGTCATTTTTGTTTTGAAATTCAAAATAAATTTAATAATTTTTAAAAGATCAATAACTGACATGTAGAGAGATAAGTTTTTATTTTTATTTTTATTATAAGCTTTTCAGTACAGTTAGCATTTTTCAATCCACAAAATTGGCCATCTTTAACAGGATACATTTAGTAATGTTTTGTGTGCCAAACTCAGTGACATACCTGCCCTTCGTCTATATCTATTGCTTCTAATCATGCAGGATTTTGCTAACCTTTATGATAAGAATATTTCCAAGATAATGAATAATGGATTACGGCTGGTTCTTGAGCTAGATCATATGGTACTGTGAATGAATGCTTGGTTGACCTCTATGCAAGAAATGGACATCTTAAAAGAAAGGTAAAGGAGCTGACGCAGGGAATGCCTTGCGATCCAAACTACAGAACTATTACTTGGAAAGGCTAAATTTGCAAATAAAACCCGGCTGGATATGTGTGCGCGTGTGCCCGACCAGATAGTATGGGCCAGAAGATGACGATGAGGACTAATGTGATGCATACAGGGTTTACTGTTGGTTAGAAAATTTGATCCATCAAGATTGAAGAAACAGGACATGGTGGCTGATTCTCAAAGTAGCAGAATCCTTGGAGAAAATAAGGTTATAAGCCAAGGACCGCACTGGAGGATTTTTGTAAATCCTAGAGAACTTAACTAGTCAAACTTGGACTTAATTAAAACTGGAGGAGCGTTCAATGTGATGAGATACCAAGACTCAAAGAGTGAATCAATTAAGCCCAAAGCATCAACTACGCACGCATTTAACACGACCAAAGCCTAACGAATTACCTTGTGATGCCCAGTGTCTCTGCCAAGACATATGTACCTCGTATCATAATCTTTTCTATTTTTTGTCTCAAATATTTTTCACAACTTCAAAAAGAAAAATGTAGTTTTATTTAGTACTGCAATTATATATCTTCAATTGATTAAATAATATATATAGGGAATTCAACAGCTAAGGACAAATTTTCTGAACTATATATGCACCAGTACTTATACCGTCCCCTTGTAAAATAAAACAAGGTTCACAATCTTAGAAATTAATATTATTCTATGTTGTTTATTCTTTACGACATCTGCATAATATACCTACAATAGTACTCCAGCACCTGGCCGGGCTCCAGAATTCTGTTTTTTATTTTTGGAAGGAATTGATTGTATTAATATGGAGTCATTCTACAGATCAGCTACTGTAGACACCCCACACCTCATACCTATAGTTTTTTTACAGAGTGTGGGGATACTTTTCATGAAGATATTTTTTATAAGGTACGAGATGTTTTTTATAAGATGTGGAGTGTGGGTTGGTGAATAGTGAGTGATAAAAAGAAATTTTCATTAATATAATGTCAAAAGAAATAGCAGGAAATCTCGATAGAAATTTGTGATAATTGCTACAAATACTGTGTAATACCAAAAAATTTTTTTTGTAAGAGATGGGATGGTACTACAGCGACAAGACGGGTGCGCTTTTGTAGGTTTTATTAAGGAGTTCTAATAAAAACTTCATGTTCTTCACCACATATAAGGGGTGCGTCGAGTCGGGTGATCATAGAAAAATAGTAGGATAGCTTGTTTGGAGAAGATCACAAGTTGATAGTACTGAAGAGGCGTGGATGGTCAGATTTGGAGTTAGAAAAGCCATTGGTGCGTACATGCAGGTCGCACTGAAATAGGTAAGTGAGTGCTCGTGAGACTAACTTACAACATAGACGGTGCATGAAACTCACACTAATTTAAAACGGATCACATGATCGTTGCTCTCTCTTCTAAATAGATAGTTGAGAATTTACTAAGATGATGCATGTTGCTTGAATTAAAGAGGTTAGATCAACTCGATAGATTACTCTTCATTCATCTTATTAGGAAGGACAGAGGTCATGTAAGTAACTCTAATTCCCTCCTTTCCAGTAGGCAAAGTATCATGAGATATATATAAATATATATATTTATATAATTTGGTGCATGGAGAAAGGTTGTTGAAACTTGTGGCTCCCAAAATCTTCTAAATTGATTTTGCACACGTTATAATCTTTTAATATTTTGAAGCTCATTAAGAAATAGTATTTGGCCCCTAAGGCTCCTCAACTCACGTACTGTGACTTCTTTTGAGAAAGAGTATATACAAAAATTTTATGTGTAGTAATTTTTGCGTACTCCTTATGCACTTTACTAATATGATTGACTGCGTCATTTTTCTTAATATAAAACAATTGTTTTAGCCAATCACATAGTGTAGTATACAAGAAATACATGACTTCTTTAACAAAGAAATTAAATCTTTTTTATTAAGTCCTTCAAAAACATTCTTCTTTTTAGACTTTGATGATTTATCATATTTATCATCAAATTTATTAGTTGCAGAAGAGGAAGCAGTTGCTTTTTCCCTCTGCTTGATAGTAGCAGCAGTGGTTTGGGTTACTGGATATCTAGGCGATGTTGATTGATGAACAATAGCAGGGAATTCCTCAGTACTTTTCAAATCTAGAGCAGTCTGGGAGAAATCTCTGATAATATTATCAATAACATCTTGAGTATGAGGATATCTATCCCACCACTTGACAAAGCAATATCGAACCAACTAGTCATCATTTCTCTCATAATTTCATTTCTGAATCCAAGGAACCTTGTATCTTTTGCAGAAATAAAAGGAGTAGGAAAATTTTGCACCATGGCGATCCAATTTAGAAACAACAACATTAGGAAAACATTTAACAAATTTATGAAGTTGTGCAGGAAAAACTTCAGGGATGGGGCCAAACTAGTTCCACCATTTTAAGAACCAAAAGGGAAGTTTGATTTTAGATTTTTTTATCAAAATTAAGAAACTAAGAGTGACTCATGTCTGTAGTTTGAAACAACATGAATTTGGACCAAGCATTAATGTAATCATAATAACAGTAAACGATTTCAAAATCGGGAAGTCTTTTTGAAGTAAAGGGGTGAGTACCCCAGTCTTCTTCAGTAATGATGTTCAAAATATAAGCATTGTGATAAATCAATTTTGATTTATCAGTTTTATCATAAATGAGTTTAATAACAATAGACTGTTTGGAGTAGAATACCAGAGTAATATTGGAGGTTCTTGGCCGGATTCTCATGAATCCAATGAAAACCAAGAGGAAGATAGCTAGAAGTTATTTTGAAGGGATTTATATATATAAACCGATTAGGTTCAATATAAAATAGATTTTGAGAAAAAGTTTTTTAATATACTCAGTATTCGAAGCAGAGAAATACTAAATGGGTTTAACAAAAGAAATGAGTTTAGCATAGGGGTCATAGGGGGTAGCACTAGTAGAAGCAAATGAAGCAGGTTTAACAGTACTAGAGATACTACCAAGAGTAGTAAACCAGTTAGCAATTTCAAGCGGGGAAGCAGGCTCATTTTTAATGAGTTTGATATCAAGAATAGGGGGAGGAGTAGCAATCTTTTTTCCTTTGTCTTTCTTCTTGCTCATGGTTGCTACAAAAATTCACGAGTAAGGAAATCAGGAATGGAATTGTCAGAATTTTTAATATACTCAATATCAAAATCAAATACATTTAATATAGCTTGCTATTGAGCAAAAATATGTTTTGATGTAATGTTTTCAACATTTTTTTTTCCAAAACATATTTAGCACTTTTGCAATCAATGTGTAATAGGAATTTTTTGTTTAACAAATCATTTTAAAATTTGGAAATGCATAGTACTATAGATAAGATTTCTTTCTTAACAGTACTATAATTAAGTTATGCATTATTCCAGACTCCGGAATGGAATCGAACAATTTGTTCGGATTAGTCTAGTGAAACAATTTGTTTCAAAATGCCACCATAACCAATGTCAGAGGCATCTGTTTCAATAATTTTAAAAGAACTAGAAGTAGAGATACCAAGACATGGAAGAGTTTTGCCATGTGTCTTGATTTGTTTAATAAGATTAATATGAATTTTGGACCAAGAAGGAGGATTTTTATGTAGCCTTTCAAATAGTGGACGACATTATTTTCTCATATCTTGGTAGAATTCGACAACATAGTTGAGGGATCCAAGGAATCCCTGCAATTGGGTTTTATCAAGAATAACATCAGGAATTTTGAAAGCAAATTCGATCGCCCTGTTGATAGGTCGAATTTTGCTTTAAAAAATATCATAACCAATAAATCTAATCATAGTTTGAAACAATTTAATATTTTTAGTAGAAACAACAAGACCATTTAGCCTAATGATATTCAGAAACGATTGCAAATGTTTTCAATATTCATCAATAGACTTGAAAAATATAAGAATATTATCAATATAGACAATAGTAAAATGGGTGAATGAATTGAAGATACCATTCATAATATTTTGGAATTCACTAGGGGTATTTTTTAGTAAAAAAAGTATCACATTCCACTCATAGTGTCCAAATGGGATAGTAAAGGCAGTCTTAGATAAGTACTTATCTGACTCACTAATATGGATTTGCCAAAATTTTGACTTTAGGCCAAACTTGGAGAAGACTACTGCATCACATAACTTATGAATTAATTCATTCTTTTTGGGGATATGATATCTAATTCACTCTAAGACTTTGTTTAGAGGTTTCTAATTAATCACTAGGCGGGGTGTCTCTCTTTCAATCTCTACATTTTTCTGGACATAAAAAGCAGCATAAGACCAGAGAGACTTACTAGGTCTAATAATTTGTTTAGCAAGCAAATCATTAATTTTATTTTTGCAAAATTCTAATGTCTTACTATTCATTTGAATAGGTCGAGATTTAACTGGAATATGTTTTTCACTAAAATCCTTAATATAAGGTAAAGAAACAACTTGTTTCTTCCGATACCATAAAATATTTGGAAGATCAAAACAAACATCATCAATCAAACGTTTATTAAAATCATCGACAATTTTTGATTGAAGTAGAGACAATTGTTCATAAAACTTTTTGAATTTGATCTCCAATATAAAATATATATATATTTATATATATATATATATATATCCGGTGTCAATCCAATCTGATATAAGATACAAGAGATCATCAAAGTAGTAGAAAACTGATGGCCGAACCTCATTTCCAACAAGTGCTAGCTAGCAGCCATATATATACACGACAATATGCCATAAATAATATCCTGACTTAGATCAGCTCAAGACATGGGTTTCATTCCCCAGCTTATTTGTTGAAACAAAAAACTCATGATGCAATGACTTACACATGAGTGGTGTGCACTCAACAATACCTGCAAGATGCCATAAAAAAGGGAGGGTACAGTGCTGTGGCCTCGGACTCCAAATTAGGCAAAAATAGTCACCACAAAGTAATGAACGAATTTAATAAGATGGGTTCAGCACCCAAGCAAGACATGAGATCAACAGTATTTGTATTTTCTTAATTTATTGGATTCTCCAGGTTGGCCAGATTCGCCAGGTTTAGTGCTCCAATCGTGCGGATTAATTAATAAGCTGCGGCCTGCATAGACTATAATTAATTTGCCATGTATGCATAACCAGAGATCATATGGATCTGAACTACATCCAATGGGATCATTGTCCTCACTTCCCATGAGTACTCGGTCAATATTGGAACCAGCCAGGAAACATTTTCCCATGCTGCACATGCGATAATTGAACCTAAATATAATTTAATATAGAGCCAATCAGTATAGTCGGAAATTTTGTTTTAATGCCTGGCGTACTAAATTTTCCTGGATTCCCACGATGCGTTCGCTTGATAACGATGAATATAATACTATCCTGTAGTACAGATCAACATGCATATTTAACAAAAACTCTCTCTCTCTCTCTCTCTCTCTATATATATATATGAGAAGTGTTACATATATAAGGAGTTATATAAAAATAAATTTACAAATTAATGTGTAGGTTTTATGTGATTCGTTAGATATACTTTATGATAAAAGTAACTTTACAATTTGACTTATCACATGAATTGCATCTATGTCAACTTATGTTTATTTTTTATGTAATTCCTTCGTCATGACTAAAATATTTTTCTATAGTCTTACAGTAGTAAACGATGGTATATTTTGGATTTACTTCTTTATAAATAAAATGAATGGATCTTCGATTCTTTGGAGATAGGTTAATGCACCCGCGTTACGTCCACGTTTAAATTTTGATTCTCTCTCTCTCTCTCCCCCTTTTTTTTTTCCTGCATTGTAAGAAAAAACAATAATAAACAATAATAAAAAGTATTTCTCTATTGGGATAGGCCGATACAACGTCCTGTTCAGTAATAACATCGGATTAATGGCAGCAAGCTGTTTTTCTGTTTGCAGAGATTTCGCTGTCATTCCTATGAATTGGGTTGACCATGAAATTAAGATCATGTGGTGGATTACACCAACTTAAAAATATAGTTCAGAGATCACGGAGGACAATGCTGGCCTGCATGATTCAACCGAAACCCAGAAAACTGCATGCCATTATAAAAAGCTTCAAAAGCTTCTCAATCTCGACAAGCCAACTTGTGCATTCATTAATGGTACTGGTTGCTGGCCATAATTATGCAGTCTGGATCATCAATATTTTCACGAGGCACTTTTTGAGATCGCAGCTTAATTAGAACTCATGATCTTCCTATATATATAACCTAATTCAGTGGATTACTTTCTGATCTAAACCTCGCAATAATTAACTATAAAGCAACTTGACGAAAAAGAAAATTCATATTTTTATTTCCAAGCAACTAATTTGTATTTGTATTTTTTTTTTTTCATTTTCTTTAGCTGCCAGCGGCTTTATACGTCTTTATCATCTTCTGTTGACAAAAGGATTTCCAAACAGTTAGATTAAAAATTATAAAAACAACTTAACTAATTAAACTTCTTTTTATTGGGTGGGGTATGGAAAAAATCCTCTTAAACTCGAACAAGAACTCGAAATTATCAAGTAGAAGAGAGAAAGCAACATGAATTGAGCCCTAGCTACAACAATATTAGTTCATGTTGTCCATATATATAAATATTTCGGACAGATATTAAATGAGCAATAAATATTTTACGACCTACTTCGTGTCTATTGCATGGGCAGTACTACTGCTAGAGCCACCGAGAAGACTATTTATTTTATTTTTTTTTTCAGGTATTTTTTAAATTTCATTAAACATTAAAAAAAAAAATTCACAACATCAATATTAAAAAATACTTATTTAATTACTAAGAAAAAGTTATCGTAGAAATGCCCGGGACTCAAAATGGGGAGACACCAAGCATTTCTCATGTCTATTATACATTCAAATTAGAACTTGCATGAGAAGACGGCTTGATCCAAGGTTGTACCCAATTATTATTAATTAGCTAGTCTGGAGTCCGACCTCTCTATCGTATTAAAATCTTAATGTAAAACAAATCTCACTAATTGCGAGATTTGTCTATGACAGAGAGCAACTGATTTTGCTGCCACAACAACTTGGGAGCCCCAATATTTTAACGTAGGTTAATTAGGAACATGTTGTTTGTCGTTATATGCGACAGATATTAACCTATTAAAAATTGTTTAATTTATCCATATTCCATCGTTTCAAGAAGGCATATATCATCCCTCCAACTTTACATATACTGCAAAAGAATTTCTAAACCAGACTTTAAAAACATGCAAATATATAGAAGCGATGATCGAAGATAATAATAATAAAAAAAAAGGATCATATATACACTATACGTATAGCACAACTATATATATACTAATTTATTATTGATCATAATTACTAACTAAATATAGCAAGTAGCTAGTCAGCTTACAATATATATATATATATATATATAAATATAATATGCACGTCATGGATCAGATCATCATCATTAAATTTGAAACGGCCTCCATATTTTCGTGTGTGACAGGTTGCTCTGAATTATCTTCTTCATCCCATGATACCGTACGTTTGAATTCATGAGATCTAGTTAGACCATAAACAGTAGTAAGAATAAAGGCAACGACTTAGGAAAGGAAGGAAATCTATACGATTATTATACATGCATGCACTTGATTATAACTTATTCCCCAGAAAACATGAACAAAAATGAACCATGTGATCAATATCACCCTGAAAACATATAAAATAAACATATAAAACCATATGTGTGCGAATTTGAGTGTTAGATTTGCCATCGATCCGCTAAAAATTCTGACAAAGCACTAGTACTTTTGAAGTGCAAAGCAACCGAAATTCTGACCCCAATCCGGCCAGCATAATCCTTAGATAATAATCATGCATGTACGTACTTCAAGTTATATTAACTTTGTTTGAATAGGACTCTACATATATATAAATATATATATATATTCACTTGCTTCTATATATTGCAAAAGATTTGCTTGCCCTCAATCGAGCAAAAAAATGGACTAGTTTTAATATATATAGGATCATTAAACTTTGTGTATTGCATTATTAACATGAGTATTCTCGGATGATCGAGCTTTTTCTATAATGCATGCATGCATTTCTAATTTTCCTACGCAATATTAATGGTGGTTCAGATAGCCACGGTTATTTACACCACAGAGTAAACCTTGATTAACAAGGTCAAGAAAGAAAACAGCAACGCCAGAAGGCATACGGCCAGTAATATTGAGCTGTGAACTTCAGAGCTGGATCGAAAAAACATATCAGCAAACTTTATGCTTTTGCACACGTCATAATTAGAAGATCAGCATTCATGTTTTTGAATTCAGAACGTCTACATAATTGAGTTCTTTCGGCCTCCACTTGGCGAGAAATATTCAGTTTTTTTTTTCTTTCTAATTTCGGCAGATCCGCTATCTCTTCGTAGATCAAGTTGCCATTTTATTAGTGTCCATGATTCCACCTCACTCTGAGAGAGAGAGAGAGAGAGAGAGAGAGAGAGAGAGAGAGAGAGAGAGAGAGAGAGAACCAGCCTTAGTTTGAATGAAAGAGGATGTCGTGCACATGGGTCAAAGTACAACGTCTACTAGTATAAAAGGTGAAGGAGCTGGAGAACGGTATCATGGGCCACTTGGAAAACTACAACTCTTAGCGATAGCCTTTACAGAAGAAATTAGGTAAGCTTCAATATCTCCTCTTCTATTCATAAAGGCCTCCATTTTCTTACTTTTCTTCACTATTTCTCAGCAAAAATCATGTAAGTTTTATTTTTTATTTTTTTATTGACAAGGGTTCTCTTTTTCTTTCTTTCTTTCTGTGCTTTGTAATCAAGATATTTGGAATCTGAAACCCTTTATACTTTTGCTCATTCAAAGATTAGTGTCTTCATATCTAAGATTCTCGCGCCTATCCTACTCTTTCGAGGATCAACCTTTCCACATCTTGAGCAAATAAAGGAGTACTCGCATTAATGGAACTCTCATCCGGGAAATGGTTTTCCGAATTGGTGAGATTGTCATATATATGAATCTTTCTCAGAAGAATGATTGTACCATCAACTTCGAATTTCCCATGGCTTTGTTATCTTTGAACATTTCCTAATTAATCGTTTTTGGGGTGTCCTACTTCTATAGGAAATGGATGATTACGAGTACATCCACCAATGCCAAATGAATAGTACTCTTGATGATGGATTTACCACAAACGACATCGCCACTGCAATGCAAGAGAACTTTCAGCAATCTCTCTCTTCAGAAAGCTATTCTTCTTACCCTGCCTTCAGTGCCAAAAACACCAATATCACCACCACAACCACCACCCTTAGTAATTCTTCCATTGAAACATCTCGGAACGTCAGCTTTGAGAGGCCAGCCAAACAGACAAAGATTGACAGTACTTGGAACGTCTCTGGCATCACACAGCATGAATCTCCAAAACGTTCTTCCTCCCCCCATATTCTTTCATTTGGGAATCCGAATTCGCTTCCAGACAACCCTAAGCAGTTCTGTAGGAATCTTGATTCTTCTTTGAAGCCGAAGCATGAGGTTGTTTCTCCAGTACCTATGATTTCCAGGGGTTCCGTAGACAACCAAAACCATGCTCCAAATGCCAGCCAGGTTACTAAGCGGGCCAGCTCAGTGACTAGATCAACACATTCAAACGCTCAAGATCACATAATGGCAGAGAGAAAGCGTAGAGAAAAGCTCAGCCAACGGTTCATAGCTCTTTCCGCCGTTGTTCCTGGGCTTAAGAAGGTATATATATGTTTCCCTTCCTTGAGATTTTTTTTAAAAAGAGTGTATGTTTTTTAACTAACAATGCATTAATAACTTTTACTTATAGATGGACAAAGCTTCAGTCCTTGGAGATGCTATCAAGTACGTTAAAGAGCTTCAAGAACGTGTAAACTTGCTTGAGGAACAGACCAAGAAGAGGACTGTGGAATCATTTGTTTTTGTGAAGAAGTCTCAGCTTTCTGGGGTTGATGACACCTCTTCATGTGACGAGAACTTTGAGGGTCGCTCTGACGAAGCACTCCCAGAAATAGAAGCAAGAATTTCAGACAAGGATGTACTCATCCGAATTCACTGCGAGAAAAACAGGGGAGTTGTTGTGAAAATACTAGGCGAAATAGAGAAGCTTCATCTATCTGTTGTCAATAGCAGTGTCTTGCCATTTGGGAATTCCACTCTTGACATAACCGTAATTGCTCAGGTAATTTCAGTTTCTAATTTCCATCTTTTCATTATAGGGTCAAAATATACAAGCATTTTTTTATGCTGTTACAACTTTTTCATTTCTTCAGGGATTTTTTAAAATAAAAAAACGAACTCTTATTTGCAACCCTAAACTGAAAAGACTTGGTGAAAGCCCAGCACTAGTCTAATCCAGATTCTTTTACAGACGGACAATGAATTCGACTTGACCGCAAAGGACTTGGTGAAAACCCTACGTGCGATTTATAAATTAGATGTAAATTCAACATGGTAGACCAAGAGCAGCTCGTGCACTGAAGACTTCTTTCTTTCTTTTTTGATAGCAGAAGACTTCTTTCTTTTAACATCAAGAGCTTTGCAAAAATAATCCACGTTCTATCTCTCAAGAGAAATCAGGCCGATTTTTCCGTGGTTGACTCATTGACCACGTTGAATCATCCGCTCTCTGTAAACAGAAACCTCAAGGCTAGAGTTTATCATAACCGGGAATATTTCGAGGTTTGAGCCTTCATTAAGCTTATAATCCTAATGAAATCTCTTTGATCTTCCCTTTTTGTTTTCCTGGCATGGTTCTTTTAGAGAAGGCAGAATATTTGTGGTCTTTGTTCTTGTACTGCAGAGAAAAGCAGGAAGTCTCTTAGGAGTTAGATACAGTTTTTTGTAGGGGGAATGTCTCCAGGGCGTTTATATCAAATGTTCCCTCTGTAAAATGTACTTATAAACTGTATTTTTCAGCTGGATTTTTTCAAGTCAATGTAAGCTCTGATCACCAAATTACATAATACATAACTTGTTGATACATCTCTGCAAGTATACCTATCTTAAATGTTAAGGCTCACGCTAGCTCTTGAGGAACGGTACAAAATTTCACATGCAACGTCTATTCTTTTGAATGATTTAGACAAGATAGCTGATCAGCCTTTGAAGTATATCTGTGCCAAATTGCATCTTGTTATTTACAATTCGAACAGGCATTGATAATTGAGGGCATGCAGCTGATTGTTCTACCTTTACAAGAGCATTGACAAAGCAAAAGCGGTCATCTAGAGGGAAACTCTTGATAACAATACAAACCATTAATACGGGGACTTCGTTGTTGAATGAGAAACCTGACCCCATCATTATATGCATCATAAGTTCTCTGCCTAGCTAGTTGCCACAAAGTGTATTAGAAATGTTTGTAGGGTCGTACAATTTGGACCTAGCGAAAAGGACCTTAGCTTTCGCGCAAGCAAGCACACAGCTTGAACTAATGACCCTCGCCCCTGTGATGCATCAGGCTTCATAAACATCTAAATTACCTCATAACTAATTTACCTTACGAATTAAAACCAAGTTGTTTTCCTTAAGAAGCTACCGAACCTCAATACAAAACAGGAGGCTTTTGAGGGCATGGGGCATCTGGAGAATTGCTTATGATCTACTATATATAAATTAATTCAAGGGTGCTTGTACTGCTTGCTGCTTTGTATTGCTGGTTTCCAGGTTTGTACGTGCTGCATGGTTGATGCCAGACATGTGGTGCTGTCGAATTTGCTGCTGTGCTCATGATCATGAGTACTGGCTGTGTCACCTGCTGGGAGGGTTAAATATTTGCGGTTATCTGTAGTCTGTAGTCCGAATTGGTGATGGTTGTGTAGACCAAGGCCGCAGTTGTCTTGCTGTTGTGCAGTGTAGATAAATGCTCTGTTTTGGAAAACTCACTTGTTTGCATTCGTGAACTACAAAGTATTTAAATAGAGTTAAGATGAACTCGTTCTGTTACAAAATAATAACATTTAACTAAACAGCCTATACATCATCTGATTTGAATTCAAAAATAGATTACATGCCTAACTAATAGATTTTGCAGATAAGAGATTTGTTGCCGACGTTTTAAACTTTGAATCTTCAGTTGAACTGGTCATGTTGACTTGTTCTTCCACACACCCCCGCAGTCGAAGGGGTAAAGAGTGGACCCTGAGATTGTCATGCAGAAGTTCAAAATGTTGAGAAGGCAAGGGCTTTGTAAGAGCATCTGCATATTGATCCTTGGTGGAGATGAGTCGAACATTTAGTTGACCACTGAGAACTTGATCAAGGACATAATGAAAATCTATTTCAATATGTTTGTACGTGCATGGAATAGAGGATTACTTGTGAGATAAGTGGCTCCAATGTTGTCACACCAAAGAATTGGAGGATGTATAGTCGAGACATGAAGATCTGAGAGCAGAGTTTTGATCCATCGAATTTCGGCAGCTGCATTTGCTAAAGCTTTATATTCTGCTTCGGTGCTGCTACGGGCAACAGTTGATTGCTGCTTACAGCTCCATGAAATTAAGTTTTTGCCAAGATAGACACAATAAGCCCCAATTGATCTTCTATCATCCTAATCCGATGCCCAATCTGCATCACTAAAAGTCTGGAGTTGAAGAAGGTGATCAGGTTGAATTAAAAAGGCATGGGAGATAGTTTCTTTTAAATATCGCAAGATCTTTTTAATTGCCACCCAATGAGGTTCTTTCGGATCATGCATATATTTACTAACTTTATGAATAGCAAATGCTAGCTCTGGCCTGGTGAAAGAAAGATATTGAAGTCCTCCAACANCTTTTAACTGCCACCCAATGAGGTTCTTTCGGATCATGCATATATTTACTAACTTTATGAATAGCAAATGCTAGCTCTGGCCTGGTGAAAGAAAGATATTGAAGTCCTCCAACAATACTTCTATATAAGTGAGGATCATGAAAGGAGGCACCATCTGATTTGTTTAAAATCTAGGACGTGGACATAGGGGTAACACAGGGTTTGGACTTGTCCATCTTGCTTCGAAGAAGAAGATCAAGTATGTAGCGGCGTTGAGACAAATAAAAGCCTTTATCACTTTGAATAGCCTCTATGCCGAGAAAGAAACTTAGATCTCCTAGATTTTTTATTGGAAAATCAGTCTGCAATAGGCTTATCACATGATTAATGAAATTTAGATCAGCACCTGCTAATATAATGTCATCGACATAGATTAGAAAATAAATAAGAATAGGACCATGCTGATAAACATAAAGGGAGTGATCTGCTTGACTTCCTTTAAAACCAATGGACTGTAATTTGTGAGTTAAGCGAGAGAACCATGCCCGTGGTGCTTGACGAAGACCATATATAGATTTATGAAGTTTACACACATGTTGTGGGTATTGAGGATGAAGAAAACCAGGGGGTTGTGCCATATAAACATCCTCATGTAAAAAGGCATTTTGGGCATCTATTTGTCGAAGATGCCAGCAACGTGATATAGCAAGTGATAAAACCATGCAGACTGTTGTAGGTTTTACAACAGGACTGAAAGTTTCTGAAAAATCAACACCCTCTTGTTGATGAAAACCTTTAGCAACAAGTCAAGCTTTGAAACGTTCAACACTTCCATAAGCTTTCCTTTTAATTTGGTACACCCACTTGGAACCAACAATATTAGCATTAGGAGGAGAAGGAATTAAAGTCCAAGTGCCATTCTTTAGTAAAGCATCAAACTCCTTATTCATAGCATCTCTCTAATTGGGATTTTTAATGGCCTCCGAATAACATGTGGGTTCAAGTTCATTGTTGGTGACAGTGGCCATAAGTGCTTTTGAAAGAGGGTACTTGACGTGGGAAGCTGAAGGTAGTTTGGGTTTGTGAATATTATTTTTGTTGCGGGTAGTAATAGGGTGGGTATTCTGAGTTTGAGGTGGAGGAATAGGAACTAAAGAGGGAGGTGGTGGTTCATCTGCATGCTGATCTAGAGTGAGATCACGAACAAAAGGCTCTGTAGAAACATCATGAGCGAATTGAGGTTCTGTTGGTGCCGCCATATTCTATGGAAGTGGTGCAGCAGTTTGAAAATTAGAACCTGTAGAAAAACTTGAACTAGCAGATGATAATTGGAGGTTAGTAGGTAGAATGATAGGAATTTCATGAGTGATAGGAACAACAGATGGTGGTGGTTTATAGGGAAAGAGAGACTCATCAAAAACAACATGAAGGGAAACATATATTTTGCCAGTGGAGACATATAAGCATTTATACCCCCAATGGCCAATGCTATAGCTGATGAAGATGCAAGTTTTGGATCGAAAATCCATTTTGTGTTTATTATATGGGCGTAAATAGGGCCAGCAAACACATCCAAAAACACGTAAATAATTGAAGTTAGGTTTAGAATGATTGACTATTTCATAAGGTGATTTTTGCTGTAAAATAGGAGTGGGTAAACGATTAATTATATAAACAGCAATTAAGAAGGCATCTTCCCAAAAAATATTTGGTAAATGAGAGTGAGCAAGTAAGGCAAGTCCAACCTCCACAATTTGGTGATGACGCCTTTCAATGGCTCTAGCTTGTTGATGCGTATAAGGACATGTTACTCGGTGAGTAATTCCTTGAGTTTGTAAAAATTGATTTAAGCTGCGAAATTCACCACCCCAGTCGGTTTGGATGGCTTTAATTTTAGTATTAAATTGACGTTCTATTGTAGCTTGGAATTTTTGAAAAACTTGTAATGCATCAGATTTAAGCTTTAATGGGAAGAGCCATAAAAATTTGGTCGAATCATCTAAAAAATTTATGTAATAACGTGCACCGGTAGTGGATAATATTGGTGCTGGCCCCCAAACATCCGATTATAATAATTCTAATGATTTTGAAACAGAAATATGTGAATTGTGAAAAGGCAAAGCATGCCTTTTGGCCATTTGACAGTGAGAACAAATAGAGCTTTTATTATTGGTAATGGGACAAGAAATTGCTTTATTAATAACAGGAAATGAAGCATGGCGAAGGCCCCGATGCCACACAGTGGCAAAGATTCGAATGCTAGAGAGAGCTTGCGGCTGAAGACGAGCAAGCGACATTGAAAAATTGTAAAGGCCATTACGAAGTGGTCCCTGATGCAGGACGTTCCCCAAGTAGTCCTTCACAAAGAAAAAAGAGGCATGAAACTCGAAGAAAACGTTATTATCATAACAAAAACAATGAACGGAAAGAAGATTTTTTTTAATATCAGGAACTAGTAATATTTGGTTAAGAACAAAGGATTTGGATGGGGAAGATATAGTGGAAGTACCACTTTGAGAAAATTTCAAACTTGCACCATTTGCCACTTGAATATGATCGTGGCCATCATAGTCCTCATTCCGAAGATGAATGTTGTTTAGATCATTTGTTAGATGATGCGTGGCTCCTGTGTCGGGATGCCACTCATGATCAGCATGTTGATGTTGGGCAGCTAGAAAAGCTTAAGGTGGTCGATTTTGGGACTGATCCTGGTAAGAGATATCAAAACGATGATAGCACTTAAGCGCATGATGACCCGGTTTGAGGCATACCTGACAAATGAGGGAGTTATATGCTCCCTGATCATGGTTGGTAGAACAGCCACCTTGACCTTTGCCACGATAGTTACTACCACGACCTCTGGTAGAGGGTGGATAGATGTTACCAGGGCGAGATTGGAAAAGAGGAGGTTGTCTTGTGGCCATATTCACTGATGCAGCAACCTGAATGGTGTCATTATGCTGATTGATCCTTGACTCAGCAATTAGAAACAAGCAATAAAGCTCCTCCAAAATGACAGCATTAGAACGAGAAGTAATGGTAGAGGCCAAGGAGTCATACTCTTGACCAAGGCCAGCAAGAACATAAGTGAGAATTTCATTAGACTTGAGGGCTTGTCCAGCAAGCGCAAGTTCATCAGTCATGCGTTTGATGGAAAGAAAATAATCCTTGGCAGTCATAGCTCCTTTACATGCAGTGGCAAGCTGATTACGAAGTTGAACAGTTTTAGCATGTGAAATGGAAGAGAAATTTCGTTCAAGAGCAAGCCATATATCTTTAGAGGTGGTATATGACATGACTTGAGAGAGAACATCCTCAGTTAGAGAAGTGTTGATGGTGGCAAGGATTAAAAAGTCCTGACAAAGCCAGTGATCATATTGAGGATTGGGTATTTTAGTAAGAGCACCTGTGGTGGGATGAGGGGCATCTATCTCTTGTGGAGGGGGTGTGATAATGCCATCGAGATAGCCAAAGACACCTTGACCACAGAAATATGGGAGGGCCTAAGCTTTCCAAATAGGATAATTAGAATGGTTGAGTTTGACACTAAGGGTAAGAGGTAAATTTGAGAGAGAGGGAGTAGGGGGAGGGGAAGTTGTGGTGTGAAAGGTAAATGAAGAATAGGAGGCCATCAGATGTTGAGGAAAAAAAAAAGAGGATCAGACGTTGATCTTTTTCGGGGCTGCTGATACCATGTAGATAAATGCTCTTTTTTGGAAAACTCACTTGTTTGCATTCGTGAACTACAAAGTATTTAAATAGAGTTCAGATGAACTCGTTCTGTTACAAAATAATAACATTTAACTAAACAGCCTATACATCATCTGATTTGAATTCAAAAATAGATTACATGCCTAACTAATAGATTTTGCAGATAAGAGATTTGTTGCGGACGTTTTAAATTTTGAATCTTCAGTTGAACTGGTCATGTTGACTTGTTCTTCCACACCCCTGCAGTGCTGTTAATGTCAGTGATACAATCTGATACCTGAAAATCTTCTTGCTATATATATTAGCATCCAATTATCTTCAGCTAGTGGTGTAAATTTGTAATCAGCGGTTAGTTTTGAAGGGGAATTAATTCGGATTAGATCGATTCTTTTAATCCACCAAAAGTCCGGATTGGACCACTTGGTTCGGTCAGGTCAGTCTCATTGGAGAGTTTTAGTCTAGGTCAATTTTTGTTTTCTTTTTTATTTCAAGTTTTTGACAAAAAAAGTTACAAAAATGGTATAAAAAAAATAATAATGAAGTGAATGATTTAACCTAATTTGTCTTACTAACTATACACTTAATAAATTAATTATTTTAATTAAGTACAATATATTAATAATGTATAATATAGTATGTATATAATTATCAATAATTAATAGTTAATACACTATCTTAAAAATATAAACCTTTAATATTAATTTATAAAATCTAAGGCTCTAAGCATAAATAATTAAGTTAGAAGAAAATTATATAATTATTTATAACTAATTAGAAGAGCACCATATTGAAAGAATTGAAACTACTCTGGATTAACTTACTAGAGACGTGTGTATTCTCATTCATATATATATATATCCGAAGTTGTTACAAGAGATAAGCTTTACAAGAATTTAAATACAAGTGTAAAAGATAATTGCCGAAGAACAACGTGAAGAGAAACAAAGAGATCACGCCAAGCGCCAAATCGCAATTTCTTCGGCAATCTATCTATTTTGAATATTAGTTGTAACAGAGTGATCCTTATCCTTCTCATTCCTCAGCAAACTAGCAGGGAGAACACAAAGAGTTTGTCCTGGAGGAAAGAGAAACGATCAGCTGTGTGCCCCTTGGTAAATATATCCACAGGTTGTAGGGAAGTGGGGACATGTTGGATAATTATTTCTTGGTTGGCCACCTTTGCACGGACAAAGTGGTAGTCCACTTCGATGTGTTTCGATCGTGCATGAAAAATTAGATTGGAGGTAAGAGGTAAAGCACTAATATTATCACACCAAGCAACTAGAGCATAATCAAGAGATATCTTAAGTTCACACAAAGGCATGCGTAGCTAATACACCTCAGCTGTTACGAGAGCTAAACATTGGTATTCAGCTTCAGTACTCGATTTGGACACCACAAGTTGTTTCTTAGAAGACCAAGAGATGAGATTGGGTCCAACATAAACACCATAACCATATGTTGATCGTCTGTCGTCAGGGTTACTGGCCTAATCGAATCAGAATAGGCATTAATGGTAAAGGAACCAGGTTTGTAGAAGAGGCCATAATCAAGTGTATGCTTCAAGTATTGTAGCACACGTTTGGCTGCTATCCAATGAGCCGTGGTTGGAGCTTGCATGTGTTGACAGTGTTGATTCACTGAGTATACGATGTCGGGGCGTGTGAGAGTAACATACTGTAAGGTACCCACCGTTTGCCGATATTCAGATGGATCTTGAAGAATTTCTCCATCAAATTTGGACAGTTTGGAGCCTAAGACACAAAAAGCACGATATGGTTGGATACCAAGAAGTTTCATGCGATCCAAAAATCAATAATGTACCTTGTTTGTCGAAGATGTAATTCGGAAGAATTGCGTGTGGCTTCAATACCCAGGAAATACGTCAATTGGCCGAGATCCTTCATAGCAAACTCAATTTGTAGTTTAGAAATAAGAGAGGTAATAAAGTCCCGATCATTTGAGGTGACAATAATATCATCTACATACACTCATAAAAATACATGAACTGTCTGATCAAGGTGATAAGTAAATAATGAGGGATCAACTTGTGAACTTTGAAAACCAAGAGCCAAAATAGTAGTGGATAGTCGATTAAACCAAGTCCGATGGGCTTGTGTCAACCCATAGAGAGATTTATGAAGCTTACAAACAAACTGGGGGTGCATCGGATCCTCCAAGCCTTTCCGTTGTGTCATATAGACCTCATTTTCTAAAATTCCATGGAAAAAAGCATTAGAGATATCAAGTTGCCGAATATCCTAGTTGAAAGAAATGACAAGCACAAGAACCATACAGACGGTAGAAGGTTTGATGATCGGATTGAACTTGTCATCAAAATCAATACCACTTCTTTGGAGATAACCAACAGCTACTAGTTTAGCCTTGTGACGTTCAATGCTGCCGTCAGGTCACCGTTTGAGCTTAAATACCCATTTGCATGGCACCACATTTTTACCAGGAGGACGGGAATATAATGACTAGGTTTCATTATTTAATAATGCCTGAAACTCATTGTCCATTGCCGCATGCCACTTGGGTATAGACATCGCTTGAGCATAGGTACGAGGCTCAGAGATAACCACATTTGCATGCAAAGCTTTAAGAGGGTGACGAGTAGAATATAATTGAAAATCGGGAAAGCTATAGGGCTTAAGATAACCAGTCTGGGATCTACTGATCATATGAGAGGGAGGCACATGAGTAGAAGAGACACCGTCTTGGGGGTTATGGGGTGCACTGTCTTGGTGAGCAGAGAGATGGCTAAGAGAAGGTGCAGTGGAAAGGGAGAGGTTACAGGGGTCTCAGGTTGGCCAGAATTGAGAGATGGGATAGAGAAATAGAGATAGGTTTCGGGTGAGATAGCATTGCGAGAAATATTTGGTGAAGAAGACTTTAGAGTAGTAGAAGAAATAGGGGAAGAGATGAAAATATGTGAGGGAGGAGTGAAGAGCAAACTTTGAGAATTACATGAGGAGTGTATGTAGTTGGGAGGATTGGTGAGTATAGATTGTACATGAGTAGGAAATTTTCCTTCGTCAAAGATCACGTTCTGAGATATATAGACACACCTGGAGGAAGGGTCGAAGCACTAAAAGCCTTTGTGATTAGAACAATAACTAATGAAAATACAAGGTGTGCTACAATATGACAATTTATCATTTGTGTAAGGACGAATACATGGAAAATATTGACAGTCAAATGCTCGAAAATATGTGAAGTTGGGAGGAAGATGAAAAAGAAATTCATAAAGTGATAAATAATCAAGAACCTTGGTAGGTAATCGATTAATTATAAAGATAGTGGTTAGGAAAGCATCAAAATTTCTTAGGTAAGCCAGATTGAGCGAGAAGACTAAGTTCCAGGTCCATAAAATGACGATGTTCCTTCTCGGCGATGCTATTTTGTTGAGACATATGAAGACGGGATAGTCGATGAAAAATTCCATTTGTACTAACAAATTGCTTGAAAATGGTAGAACAATATTCATCACCATTTTCACTTTGAACTTGTTTAATGGTGGAATTAAATTGTTTTTTCACTAAAAGCTTGAATTTAACAAATGTAGAATAAACATTGGATTTATTTAAATTAGGAAACATCCCACAAAACCGAGTAAATTTATCAATGAGAATTACATAATAAAGACAACCACTCAAAGAAGAAGTGGAAATGGGCCAGACATTGGAAAGAATTATTTCGAGAGGAACAGTTGATTCTCTTGAAGAATCAGAGAATGACAACTGTTTAGACTTGCCTAGTTGACAAGACACAAATGGACTGTTTATTTATTGAATCACTAACTGAAAGAGAAAAATTAGAAATGACACGATGAAGAATTGATGCGGAAGGATGTCCCAGACGACAATGCCAAGTGGAGGTAGGAGCCTTGACGCCAACAGTCATTGTGAGAGCATGATATTTCGATGAACATAGTTGATGAAGGTTGATCGGGTACAATCCATTATCACTTGGGCCCGTTAGGATCGTGTCCCCCATCAGGGTGTCCTTCACAGAAAAATCAGAACTAGTGAACTAAAGAAGAATATTATTATCTTTACAGAATTTATTGATAGAGAGAAGACGAATGGAAGCTTGAGAACAATAAGCAACATTATTTAAGGCAAGCGTAGGAGAAAAAGTTTTCATGGAAGCATTGCCAGTGCGAGATATGGTCAAACTTGTCCCGTTACCTATGCCCACGGAGTCATCACCTTCATAAAGTTGGGAGGTCACAAGATTAACAATAACTGAGGTAACATGAAGATTATCACCACTGTTAGCATACAATTGATGCTGATTTAGATAAGTCGTATTAGCCTTAGCAACCATAGCAGCTAATTCAGTAGGAGGATGATGTCCCTAAAACGAGTAGTTCATTCAAGTAAAACAGTCCAAGGCTTGATGTCCCTCTCGTTTGCATATTTGAAATGGGGATCGAGAGTGAGAATCAGAAGGAGTAGGCGCAGCTGAAGATGAGAGCGGCAGGTGAGGTAGTGGCTGCTGAAATTGGAAATAAGCAGTACCTGAGCCTTTAGATGCCCTTGAGAAGCAAGATTTATTATTGTTGTGGCGAGAACCTAGTTTAGAGCCAGGTTTATGCAAGTAGAGAGAATAGGGACTAGCCTTAGATTGAAGGGACTAGCTATGAAATTTTTGTATAAGATCATAGTTCAGCAACTCTGCATAAAAATCTGAAAATGACATAGATTTTTCCTTAGCAAGGAGCTTATACGTTGTCACAAAGGAATGAAAAGAAGAATTGAGATCATTGAGAACAGATAGAATTAAATCTGAATTATCAATAGGTTTCCCAACAACAGATAATTCATTAGCAAGAGACTTGACTTCATCCAAAAAATTTTGGCAAGACAAGGAACCTTACTGTAAAAATTGCAACTTCCTCTTGATAAGAGAAATACGAGATGTTGAGGGTGCAACAAAACGTGCGCCAAGAGCTTGCCAAGCAATCCGAGAAGTCTCAAGGCCATAAATGGTGGAAACCACCGCAGGAGACAAAGAAGAAATAATCTAGCCAAGTACCATTTGGTCCTTATATTGCCAAACCATATAAGCATAATTAAGAATACCTTGGGCTTTTTGTTCATCGCTGGAAAATTGAGGACATAGGTCGGAACCATCAACGATTCCCATGAGACCATAGCTCCGAAACAGAGGAAGCAATTGAGCGCTTTAGGCAAGGAAGTTAGTTCCATCAAGTTTGATGGAAATAACTTGAGCCTGAAGATGAAATGCAGCGGAAGACGA